>CAKNXH010058907.1:0-35126 GCA_932178445.1 Andricus quercusramuli
AGCCTTATCCTTGCATGCGGGGCTCTACAAGGATGGACGAACCCTTTCCCTAGCTGCTCGTGGGAACAACAATGACAACACCAAACATAGTTGTAGTAAGTGCGGTTCAAAACAATCGAACGCGCAGGGCTCCCGACAATGGGTCGGACAACAATGCCGACTACCCTACAGTTGGGGGAGCCAATCAAGACGGAGTCAATGCGATTGACTGGCGGAATCTTGTTACTTTTAAGTGGACGGATCAACTCAATGACGGCCTGCTGGAGTGCTACGATGCCAGTATGGTCCCTGAACGAGAAGGTTACATGGCACGACTGCATGCTCTGTGGTGCGAGAAACACCCAGAGCTCTCAGACTTTTCGCAACAACGTCTGCGAAAACATGCCGAGAACCTTAGGAAAAGGGGTTATATAAGCGGAGTGCCTACTCAATCGCATCCAGAACAAGCCGGCAACAGAGGAAGAGAAGCGATACTGAGACCAACCGCGAACAGGCATTCAATAGAGGAAGAACGATGCTTCAGGACCCGGAGAAACATCAACATTCAGGTTTCTCCCAAGCATAAAGATCTGACTGAATTGGATGATGAACTTCGTGGAGATTTTTCCGAAGGGTCCGACCTCTGGACTATCAGTTGTGGTGTATACAATGCAGCGAGAAGTTTGGCAGATGCAAGCCGTAAAACAAAACCAACGGTTGATCATAAGACCAAAAGAAGAATGCATCAACTCAGCACAAAGATAGGCTGGGCTAGAGAGTACGCGTCCCGCATTCAGTGTGTGATTGACTACATAACATCTGGCAGGAATTTCACTGCCAAGGTTCGACGGTTCGCGCGCGAACTGCAGATCCGTCATCACACAATCAACAAATCAAAGCTAATGACCATCAGACAGCATATTGTTGACAGAATACGAATACTATCTAACGCTAGGAGAAGTCTAGAGCGGAGAGAGAGGTGGGTCAGAGAAAATCAACAATTTTCATCTGATCCATCTAAACTCTTCCAAGACCCTCCAATTACTGTTGACCATCCGCCCAAACCAGAGGAGGACGAAGCATTTTGGAGCGAAGTCTACGAGGTCCAGCATCCACTTCAAGAAGACTCGAAGAACATAAATAGCTTCAAGGAGCTGTGCAATGCCCTCATAACACCTGAGGAAGAATGTCCACCTATCACTACCGAGGAGGTGAAAAACGTATTAAGAGGCATGAAGAACCTTCCCGCTCCGGGACCAGATGGTATCAAGACCTTCTGGTGGAAGAAGTTTCCTTCAACCCACCAGCATCTGGCCCGAATTTTCACCTCATGTCTAAAGTCGGAAGAGCATATTCCGGAGTGGTTGGTGGAAGGGCGCACAGTGCTCCTGCCTAAGACGGGCAACTTAGCTGATCCTAAGAATTACAGACCAATAACTTGTCTGAACACACTGTATAAGATCTTCACAGCCATCCTAAATGATAGGATTCTTCGGACAATTGAACCTGTGTGGCGAGAGATGTATGAACAACGTGGCTCGAAGAAAGGCGTAGCAGGATGTCGGGAGAACCTGCTCATCGATAGATGTGTCTGTAAAGATGCAGCATCCTATCAACGATCTCTATCGATGGCCTGGATAGATTACCGAAAAGCTTTTGATTCAACCTCCCATAGACTTATCATCTGTCTGTTGGAAAGCTTGAAGGTTCATCCACATATCGTGAGATGCATAGAGAGATTAATGCCGCTTTGGAAAACCAGATTTACCATCTTATCTGGAAAATATCGTGTGATCACTAACAGTATCACCTTTCAGAGACGTGTATTTCAGAGCGACACCATGAGCCCTCTCCTCTTTTGCCTCACATTATTGCCACTATCTCTCGCACTTCGCCATTCCGAAGGGTACCTCTGTGGCAAACCTGGAAATCGAAAGCATAAGGTAACTCATGTATTTTACATGGATGATCTTAAGCTCTATGCTAGAAATCAAGAGAAACTACGTCTAGCTCTAAAAATTGTCACAGAGTACACTCAAGAGATTGGAATGGAGTTCGGGTTAGAGAAATGCGCCAAGGTTAATTTGAAAAAAGGAAAATTTAACGGCATCCTCGAAGATCCTGAACTCGTTGACAGAAGCGCTATACGACACCTTTGCGTTGGAGAGACCTATACATACCTGGGCGTGCCACAAAGCCGCATTCAGGACGTAACATCTATAAAGGATACTCTCCGATGCAGATACAAACGTCTCCACCGACAGATATGGTCTTCCGAACTGTCGGCGAGGAACAAAGTATCTGCAACGAACATGCTTGCCGTCCCAGTAGTACTCTATTCATTTGGAGTAGTACCATGGACGAAGGACGAGCTCAGATCCCTCGACATCGGGTCCCGAAAGGTTATGCACATGAACAAAAGCATGCACCTTAAGTCTTCTGTTCCACGACTTTACATCTCACGCCGTCAAGGTGGTCGTGGAATACTGAATCTTGAATTTCTTCACAACAGGATTATTCTGGGTACAGCACATATTGTCGCAAATGGACAAGATCCTCTTCTTAAAATGGTCAGAAAACACGAAGAAGTAGGCACAGGGGCGTTTCTTTACAAAGCAGCAGAAGAGGCTGCTGAAACACTCGGCCTTGACTTCAATATCAGGGGTGAGCGAAATGCATCAAATCTTATCCATCTTGAATACTCACTCCTGAAGGCCCGGATTAAGAAAGCACAGGAGAAAAACTTCCGCGAAGAGCTCCTCGACAAGAAGATGCACGGCATCTTCCACAGAAATGTGGAAGATCAGTCGATGTCGTATGAGCTGACGTTTGCTTTCCTTAGATCACCCGGATTGAAGACGGGCACAGAGGGCTTCATTTTGGCATGTCAAGATGGTGTCATTTCCACTCTAGCATACCGTCGCCACATTTTGAGCCAAGATATTCCCGATGATAGCTGCAGAGCGTGTCATGAACACCCCGAGCATCTAGGACACATAATATCTAGTTGTCAGCTCATGCGGGAACAACCTACATCCAAAGGCACAATACGGCACTGAGAGTGCTTTATTACCATCTCTGTCACTCTTACGGCATTAGCCCAAATACCTCTCCGCTGAACGCCCCTAGAGAAATAGAGTCAATTGTCGAAAATGAGAAGTGCCGCATATATTGGAACTTCATATTCTCGACAATTGTTTCTGTTGCGCACTCGAGGCCTGACATGGTTCTTCTTGACTTCGAGAAACGAACCATGTTCGTTATCGAATTTTCGGCACCAGCGGACAAAAACGTCACAGCGAAGGAGAAAGAAAAGAAAGAAAGGTATAAAGACCTTATGAGGGAGTTGCGACGGTTATACCCGGAATATTCTGTTAAGCTAATCGTCCTGATCATTGGCGCTCTTGGAGGTGCCAAGGTTTCACTTGTTAATAGCCTGAAAAGCATCCCTGCGTGTCAACAAAATGCTGAGACACTTGCAGGGAGAATGCAGAAGGCGGTCGTCCTTGGGTCGCTCCGTGTCCTCAGGGTGCACGAGACTTTCGCCGGATCATCGTATTGAATTCGCGCAGACTGTAACCATCCATCTCACGGTCGTGAGACGTGGTTACAGCTGAAATTTTACCGCGATTTCGCTGGGAGCGGGTGCAATTTTTCAGATTAGCACCCGCTCCCGGCGAAATCCTGCGGTTGTCCTTATGAAAAACTTTCAGCTATATATGTATGTGTGTGTGGGGGGAGGGGCGGGGGGTATAAATAAGCTTAAAATAAAACACGACTTTTTAATTTTTTATTAGTTTTCTCTCTAATGTACGTACTTGAAATTGAGATACATAATAATACGTATTGCAAAGTTTGAGATCTGAATCCTTAAAAGTTCATACGCAGACAAGATAAGTCAAAACATGTTCACCGACCACTGTTCTATAGAGTATAGACCATTGTTCCATTTATTGCAAGTGCCTGAGTCTCTGAGACTCTGAGAGAGATTTTACGATCCGGGATATCCAGTAATAGTTTACTGTATTCCGGAAATTTTAAATATTATGTTGTATATTCCATCAATTTCCATAAATATCTTTTCATGGTATTTTGTTGTCCCAAAAGTTGGGTTCCATTCAGTCTTAAAATTAAATTCTCAATATTGTGCAGATGGCTCTTTTAATGATAACTAGCGAAAAAATGTCCGTGTGATAAATAAGTGGCCTGGCACCGCCAGGCTCCGCCAGGCCTCCAAAGTAAGTGGCCTGGCGGCGCCAGGCCCCGCCAGGCCTCGACTACACCACTGGTGGTTCCAAAACATTGGATCAACTTTGAAAATGACACGTTTGTATATCCGAGCAAATCTGGAGAGGGCAGTAGAGCTGCCAGAAAAGCATACTCCCCTGAACCAGATTGGGTAACATATTCCATAAGGAATATGTCAAAAGAATTAGGTATATAAAAGTGCATTGTATGTATGTATCTGCATTGTTAGTGAGGGTTATTTGGTACATTGCGCTTAGGGACCGTACTCAAATTACGTAAAAGCTCAAGGTGGAGTTAGGGTTCAAGAGATTTTTTTACGGTTACAATTTTTTTTAAAGTCAAGGAAAAGTCAGGGATTTAGAAAAAAAATCTTGTAAAAGACAGGGAATTTATATAATTTTAAATAACTGTCAAGCAGAATAAATTTGAAATTTTAGCATTTTTATTTGAAATTATTTTATTCTGCTTATAAAATATTCTAGGTTCAAATTGTTACAAATGTGATATTCTGCACTTAAAATATTAATCGTCAGGAAAAATGAAAAACTGGTCAAGGAAAAACTAGAGAATTTTAAAAATTAAGATTTGCGGTAACCCTGATATAACATTCTTATTCGTAATTTATTTCCTTTGTATTTACATTTCTTTTTTTGCAGTTGCTTCCTCCTGAAAGTTATTTTTTTAGTTGTAAATTTTATCATTTGTTTGAAAATTCCACTATTTTGTAGAAAATTTACCTTTTGAGAAAAATTCATATTTTTTAGTTTGAAAAATCAATTGAGATGTTTCTTGGATAAAAATCCTACAATTTTTTTGAAAATTTGTCATTTTGCTTTAAAAATTCATCTGCTTTAGTAGAAATTTCATCTTTCTTGGATAAGAACGCAACTTTTCGGTTGAAAACTCAATAAACTATTTTGTTGAAAAATCACCTGAAATCTTTTTTGGATAAAAATTCGACTTTTTTTGGAAGTTTATCTTTTTTATTCAAAAATTCATCTGGCTGAGTATAAAATTCATATTTCTTGGATGAAAATGCAACTGTTTGGTTGAAAGTTCAATAAATTTGTTTGAAAATCTTCTTTTTTGATCCTAAGATCTACAGTTTTTTTGGAAATTCAACTATTTTGTAAAAAATGTACCTTTTGAGAAAAATTCACGTTATATTAGACTATTTTTTTATTCGTCTTATTTATTAGAAAATTCATCTTCCTTTGATAAGATTGCAAGTGTTTGGTTGATAATTCAATAAATTTTCTTTAAAGTCATCCTCTTCGTATGAAAATTCAACTGTTATTATTGAAAATTCGTCTTTTCGGGTTCAAACTTCAAGTATCTTCGTAGAAAATTTACTTCTTATTTAGACTATTTTGTTTTGAAATTTTGTTTGAACCACTTTGTTAAGAAATCATTTTTTTTAAGGTTCATATGTTTAGTTGAAAATTCATCTCTTCGGTCAAAGTTTGACTATTTACTTGAAAACTGATCTTTTTAAATTCAAAATTTAATTGCATGGGTAAAGGTTGAAGTATTCTGTTAAAAATTTTCTGTAATGAAACTTTATCTCTTTGGTTGAAAATGTAACTATTTTGTTGAAACTTAATCTTTTCGCCGAAAATTCCTATTTTTCTGGTTGAAAATTCAATTTTTGTACAGGAAATTCGCCTTTTGGCCTCAAGGTTCAACAATTTAGGTGAACAGTTTTTTTCTTTCATTACTGAAGAATCTTTATTCGTTGAAAATTCGTTGAAATATCAACTATTACACTTTCTTGTTGCGAATTTATCTTTCAAGGTTGAAAATTCAACTATTTCGTTGAAAATTCAATTGTTTTGTAGACAATTTAATTATTTTGTAGAAAATTCAAGTATTTTCTTAAGAAGTCATCTTTTATCTACAATAGTCACTTTTTTGTTTAAAATGAATAAATTGTAAAAAATTTAATTTGTATATGAATGTTAATGGTATTTGAATGTTAATGTTCAAGACAAAAAAATTGATCGAGGAAAAATCATAGAATTTCGAAAATGAAGTTTTCACCCTGTAAAGCATGTATTATCTTAAACACAACCAATTTCCACTAGTTTTAAGTCCCATATCTTATTATTTCTGAAAACCATAAATTACGTACAGCAAGGGTAGAAATATTTTGTTATGGTACGTTACAGGGGGGAGGCGGGGAGAGAGTCGATTATTCGTTACGTAATTTAAGTACGGCCCCTTATTTGAAAATATTTTCATGGTTTTATACCTTTGTAATGGTTTTTTAAATGTAATTATTAATGCTTTTTACATAGATAGTTATGATGATGCTCGCGACGTGGAAAAACGATCGGAGAATCTCTCATCTTCTGATGATCAACTGAAATTTTTTATTCTGCATTTTCTTCCCCAAAAAAGGGTGGTTAAGAAAAGAGAGTTTCCCGATTTTGTGGAAGGAAGCGAATCGTCTCGTATGTAATAAAAATAAAATAAAGTAATATAACATAAAATACATAAAACACCTAAATATAACAATTACAAGTTCTCTTAATTTCAGAACCCGAGAAAAAAAGCAAACTATGCGAATAGACGTAGTACAAGTAACTTAAAAATTTTTAATTGACTACTAATTTGATGCTACAAACGGTCGAATTATAATTTTTCTTATATTATTTGATCATCCATTAATTTTGTATCTCTTGTGCATTACAGAGCACCAGTATCATGAGCAGATATATGGGGAGCTGGATCCAAAAAAAGAACACAAATCTGACAAGATGTTAAGTCTTAACACAGAGATTCAACTAGTGGATCATACTTTAATTTAGATTCAAATATCAAAAGGCTGTGAAGTGGGCTCAATAGTTTCAATAGAAACGTTCTGAACAATCAGAAAGCTTCTCTGTAAGTGTGTGAGAGAGAGAAGAATGAGCGAACGCGAGAATCGAGTAGAGTCTGTCTGTAGTTTTTCAGTCGTTGTAGTCCGGCTAATGCGTGCGGAGCTCCCCCGTGTTCGGTCATACAGTGCAATCTCATTTCCACTACCTTCGGGTAGTTGTATTCGAACTTTTCTACTACCTTCGGGTAGTCGCATTCAACCATTTTTCACTACCAACGGGTAGTCGCAGTCATATATTTGTCCACTGTCTCAAGACAGTCGCATCGTGGTTCTTATAACCACCTCCTGGTTAAGGAGTTTTTTGTTGAAACGATTCAAGGAACGCAAATCACCGAATGTGCAGGTTGTGTGTGGGTGTATGACGTGCAACGGTTTTCTTTCGCGTCTTTCTTTGAGATTTTGTACTTTTCATTTAATTTAATAAATTAGGGTTTTTTATGCCGTGTCTGGCTTTTTCCGTCGGAATTGTGTTGTTTATTTCCTTTTAACCGGTTCATCTTAATCTAGTGTAGTGCGGAAATACGTGAAAGTTCTAGTATCTTGAAAACTAAAAACTAAACTAACTCGTTGAGCCACCTAGGGTGAAACGAGAATAAAAGATTCTTATTTCTTTGTGCCGGGTTCGCAGGCGTGAAGCTCATGTTTGGCCGAGTGACGCGCGTATCAGTCGCATTTTGTTTCAAGTGCTACAGAGAAGTCGTTGTGGAGTCCAAGATTTCAGCGATCACGTCCGTCGTCGCTCCCACTCCTGGATGCCTCAACACCCAGTCGGTGTAACCACGCTGTCAACACCAAGATAAGTAGACCTTTATCTTCTTAATATGTATTGTGTTCAGTGTTAGGTCACATTCATACATGAAAACAAACCGTTGTTGCGACCGGCCGAGGCAGTTTTAAAAGATTTAAATCAGAAAATTTATCGATTGCACGAAAATGGCTCTTTCTAAGGAACAAAAGACACGGGTTTCTTTCATTGTTAAGAAGGGAGAAACTTTAGAGAAGAGAATCGCGACTCTCAAAGAGTATGTCAAAAAAATCCGATTGCAATTCCCTCAATGCGAAAATGCGTTTACAGATTTTAACGAGTCTTTTTGAAGACTACGCGAAGTGTAATGACGAGTTAACTTCTTTGAATCCAAATCATCTGCGATTGAATAATTTCGATGAAATCGAAACTAGTTATTTTGAAGTTGCTACTTCGGTAACCGGGTTGCAGGCTGTTGCGTCACCTATCGCGAATTCCGCCCTAAATACTAGTAATATCACTTTTACCGAAAGAATAGATAAACCTAAATACCAACGTTTGACGGAAAACATGATCAGTGGTTGTCATGGAAGCATAGTTTCGAAGCTCTTGTACATTCTCGTACTGACGTGAGCGATTATGTAAAACATACGCAACTAATAAACGCACTCAAGGGATCAGCTTTAAATAAAATAAATTCTTTCCCCTCGAGTGAGGAGAATTATTCAAAAGCTTGGGGGGGGGGGGGGGTGAAAGAAGCAACTATGTTCCAAATAAAGCGAAAAAGGTCGAGGCACGCATCCTTCTTATATCGAATCAAAACATGTCAAGAATGTCTTGTCCAAAATGCAACGAGGATCACGCAATTTATCAATGCCCTTCATTTAATGAATTAAAGTTCAAGAACGCGTTAATTTCATAAGAACACAAAAGCTTTGCCGTAATTGTTTAGCTTGTCATCCTCCTCCGTGCAAAAGTTCAGGACGTTGCAAAAAGTGCAATAGGGACCATCAGACTTGTTGCATTTTGAAAGAGGATTCAAATCGGAAAACCCTCAAAACAGAAAGGAGGTCAAACCTTCCACATCCAAAACACAAGCATGACTAACAAGTCAGACTTTCGCTTCAAGATCTTTTATATCACCCTCTCAATTAATGACTACAGCTGTTAATAAAATACAGAATAATCAGGGCAATCAGTTCATGGCCTGAGCTTTATTAGATTCTTGCTCCACTGTAAATTTAATCACAGAAAAACTAGCAAAAAATTCAAACTTAACAAGATAGAGTTGTTCGATCAACATTGGCGTGGTTAACAATTTATGCAAAATTTCAAATGAATACGTTAATGTTACTTTCGGCTCAAATTATAAAGATTACAAAAAGGAATTAAATTTTCTTATTGTTCCAAAAATTGCAGACGCAATTCCAGATGAAGTTTTTCCTAGAGATTTATTTAACATGCCCAAAAATATTCAGCTCGCTGATCCTCAATTTCATGTACCAAAGCCAGTCGATGTTTTGATAGCTTCAGGTACCACATTAGCAATGTGGTACCTGACGGTCAGATTAAATTATAACATTAGAGCTCTCAAATGATTTTACAAAAAACCCATTTTAGGATGGGTAGTAGCAGGTGGTTCAAAAGGTGACATTTTGGGTAAAAAAGCGTCATGCAATGTAGTAAAATTAGAGAGACTAATTGAAAGGTTTTGGCATGTGGAGGATTTTTATCATGAGCCTTCAAAATCTAGGGACGAATCGGTTTGCGAACAACACTATATAAACAACACACAGCGTGATGCCACTGGCAGGTACATTGTACGACTTCCATTTCGTGATAGCAAATTCAAACTTGGAGAATCTAGAACTCAAGCTTTAAAACGTTTCTATGCTCTTGAAAAGAAATTTGAATCAAATTCTCATTTAAAAACTGAATATAGCAAAGTATTAGAAGAATACATTTCATTAGGTCATAGGACATTGTGTGATGATGATTTGACTGAGGGATGCTATCTGCCACATCACGCTGTTATAAAAGCATCTAGCGACACAACAAAGGTCCGAGTGGTTTTTGACGCATCCGCGAAAACCTCAACCGGTATTTCACTTAACGAAGTTCTCTTGGTGGGTCCTACAATTTAGAATACCATTTTTGAACAGACACTTAGATTTAGAACCCATACTTTTGTAATCACAGCTGATATTGAAAAAATCTACAGGCGAGTCCTGGTACATCCCGATGACAGGAAATTTTAAAAATTCTTTTGGTATCATCAGGGTGAAATTAGGACATTTCAACTAAACACCGTCACCTTTGGTACAGCTAGCACACCTTTTTTGGCGATTCTTACTTTACATCAGTTAGCTAAAGACGAGGGTGAAGATTTTCCGCGTGCGAAGAAAATTCTTCTCAGAGATTTTAATGTCGATGATTTAATCTCGGGCGCGAATTCTGCCGAAGCAATCTTAGAGATTTGGAACGAATTAATTGAATTACTAGCTCGCGGGGGTTTTGTAATTAGACAGTGGTCATCAAACAACAATTCAGTTTTAAACAACATCGATAAGAAATTCTTTAATCTTGAGTATATAGTTAGAGAAAATCTAATTCAAAAGACATTAGGGATTATTTGGGATTCGCAAAAAGATATCTTGACATATACGGTGAAAGCAATAAATGCCCATGACATATCCACCAAGAGAAAACTATTATCCGAAATTTCTAAAATCATTGATCCGTTCGGTTTATTAGGTCCAGTCAGTTTGTATGCCAAAATATTAATTCAAGATTGCTGGAAGTCAAAAATCACTTGGGATGAATCTCTTCCCCAAAACATTCAGACTAAATGGAATTTCATAGCCGAATAATTACCATGTCTGAAAGACATTTCAGTGACTCGTAAACTTCTAATTGAAGATTCAGTTGAAAACGAAATACACGGTTTTTGCGATGCTAGTTCTCAGGTTTACGGAGCATGTTTATTCGTTAAATCACTCAACTCCGATGGTCGTGTCAATATTCAACTCATTTGTAGCAAATCGAGAGTAGCTCCTTTAAGCGGGATCACTATACCAAGATTGGAACTCTGCGCTGTCGCGATTCTTAAGAAACTTTACGTCGAATCGAAGCCCCAATTCGAGTTTCCTATAAAGCAAACAATTTTTTGGTCAGATTCAACCATCGTTCTTTGCTGGATAAAACTTCCTTTTGATTTCATGAAAAATAGTTTGTGGAAATCCGATCCAAAATGGCTATTCTTATCCGAAAAAGTTTGGCCTCAATCTATTATTTCAAATCCAATCACCGTGCCTGGTTTGAGAAAGGGTGTTTGCTTGCTCAATTCACCAAACTGTCACTTTACTTACTCTCGAGTTTCTTCTTACAAACGTCTTATACGTCTTATCGCGTATTTTCTGCGTTGGAAAAATCTAAAATCTAATCGCAGTCAACCACTTTTATGTCAGGAGATGGCTGAAGCCGAAAGACGATTAACATCAATGATTCAACGCGAGAATTTTTCCGGAGGAATCAAGCTTCTTTCTACCGCCAGGGAAGCGGCTTCTGGAGAGATTACTGTGGAGTATCGGAGGTCCACAAAGTTTGACGAGCTTAATCCATTTCTTGACCAACACAACCTCATCCGGGTCGGTGGTAGATTGAAAAAGGCTGAACTGATTCATAGTCAAAAGCTTCCATTACTTATGCCAAGCAAGCATTCTATCACAGATCTCCTTATTAGGGAATGTCGCGAAGATCACAAACATTCGGGAATTCAATCAACTCATTATGCGTTTAAGATTAAAATGTTGGATTTTAAACGGAAAGAATCAAATTCGAAATATCATTCGTCATTGAGTTGAATACATTAAAAAGCGACCTAAAATGATGCAGGCTCAAATGACCGAAATCGAAGTTTTTTGAAAACATATGGATGCGTATTTGTTTGCATGGTCTCAAAGGCAGTTCATATCGAACTGGCTACGGATCTATCTAGCGAAGGTTTTTTTAGCTGCATTTCGTAGGTTTATTGGACGAAGGGGCGTACCGGAACACGTCTATTCAGACAACGGTACCAATTTTGTAGGGGCAAACAAAGAACTTCACGAGATTTATGACTTATTCGATACAGATGAATTTAAAAACGGGATCGGTTCATTTGCGTTGGCTAAAAGAATTGGGTGGCATTTTAATCCACCATCTCTCCTCATTTTGGCGGTCTTTGGGAAGCAGCTGTCAAAAGCTTTAAACACCATTTAAAACGAGTTTTAAAAGATCAGAAACTAACGTATGAACAACTGAATACACTTTTAGTCGAAATTGAAGCCATCCTAAATTCTCGTCCTGTGTATTCTTTGTCAGCTGATCCCAATGACCCGTTAGTTATTACACCTGCTCATTTATTAATAGGTTGTCCTTTCACTTGCTTACCCGAGAAAAATCTTGTTTCAGTTCCTGACAACCGTTTATCAACTTTTAATTTCATGACTAAAGCCAGACAGGATTTCTGGAAAAAATGGTACCGAGAATATCTGAACGAATTACAAACTCGTCACAAATGGAAAAACCCTACAGCTGAGTTGAAGGTTGGCTCAGTGGTAATTTCAATCTAGGGCAATCTTGGATGTTCGAGGTGGCCACTGGGTGTAATCATCGAGGTATTCCCGGGAAGCGACGACGTGGCAAGAGTAGCATCAGTCAAGACGGCTACCGGAATCTACAAACGCAACATTACACGGCTGTGTTTGTTGCCAGCAGCCTGATGACACGCATTTATCCTAGTTTTAATATCTTTGTTTCTTCGAAAAATATAACTTCACTCACCAAAGCAGTCAATCCAAAGAAAAACTGCATTTATCCTTCTGATCGTTACCAAAGCTTCATTCCAAAGCTATGTATATAAATTCCAATCTTATTGATGTGTTAAACATTCCATTCAATTTATCAAATGTATATACGTTCTTATATTTCTTTTTGTGTACATATGTTCTGCGACAGTCACTTGTCTGTGCTCCAAGGTCACTTCGCAGCCTTTTGCCGGGAGTATGTTAAGTCTTAACACAGAGATTCAACTAGTGGATCATACTTTAATTTAGATTCAAATATTAAAAAGCTGTGAAGTGGGCTCAATAGTTTTAATAGAAACGTTCTGACCAATCAGAAAGCTTATCTGTAAGTGGGATAGAGAGAGAAGAATGAGCGAACAAGGGAATCGAGTAGAGTCTGTCTGTAGTTTTTCAGTCATTGTAGTTCGGCTAATGCGTGCGGAGCTCCCTCGTGTTCGATCATACAGTGCAATCTCATTTCCACTACATTCGGGTAGTCGCATTCGAACTTTTCCACTACCTTCGGGTAGTCGCATTCAACCATTTTCCACTACCAACGGGTAGTCGCAATCATATCTTTGTTCACTGTCTCAAGACAGTCGCATCGTGGTTCTTATAACCACCTCCTGGTTAAGGAGTTTTTTGTTTGAACGATTCAAGGAACGCAAATCACCGAATGTGCGGGTTGTGTGTGGGTGTATGGCATGCAACGGTTTTCTTTCGCGTCTTTCTTTGAGATTTTGTACTTTTCATTTGATATAATAAATTAGGGTTTTTTATGCCGTGTCTGGCTTTTTCCCTCGAAATTGTGTTTTTTATTTCCTTTTAACCGGTTCATCCTAATCTAGTGTAGTGCGGAAATACGTAAAAGTTCTACTATCTTGAAAACTAGAAACTAAACTAAATCGTTGAGCCACCTAGGGCGAAACGAGAATAAAAGATTCTTATTTCTTTGTGTTTGAGAATTAAACACAAGCAGAGACACTCTTCGCGTAAGTTCAAATTTACAGTCTTAGAGTATTTAGTTTGGGTCTATCCATATATCACGTAGACAATTTTTCACCACTTTTTGACCTTCCTTCCCCCCCCCCCCGTACTCCATCCACGTACATATATTTTATGAAAAAATATATATTATTTGTCTCTCTCTCGGCCCGTTGGACCCCGTTATCAACGAATTGAGTCAAGCGAAATTCTATAGGGACTGCTCACGCCGGAGCTCCTTTTATTCCTATACAATTGTTAAATTTCAATATATTTGTTATAGTTCATCAATTTTTTGACTTTCAGATATGTAAAAAAATGAAAACTTGATAAAATCTGAAAACTCAGCAAAACATGAGTTTTTAAACATTCTTTTCCACGCGGGCCTTTAAAGCTGCGTGGCTATCGATTCAAAATTGATTACTTACTTTTTTACTATCCTAATATGCTAATTTTTTGCATTGTAGCAAATCCTAACAGCAGAATTCGTTATTTTCGACCTACCCTATTATGCATTTCTTGTCGAAAACCCATTTTAGAGATGCATTGATCCCTGTAACATTTTTGTAGGTATTTTTTAATAAAATTCAATATTTAGCTGGTTAAATTGTGTTGTTTTCGAGCAACATCATTACTCTCACTTTTCTTATGAATCTAAAAATCTTAAATTAAAATTTTTTCAAAATTGACAAGGTATCAAACGTTGAAAGAAATTTTTGCAACACCCACCTCAAAAGTTGATGTTTGCATGCATGTATATGGTGCCTAAAGTACCTTATTTGAGCAGAATGTGCGTGAAAAAATTTTCGCACATGCGCAGTTTGAAGATGGCTTACTTTAGACACTGGTGGAAAAGCTGCGCATGCGCACATTCGAGATGAGGTACTTTAGACACTGGCATAGGTAACTTTAAACACTGGTGTTGGTATCTTCTTGAAATAAATTTACATTTAACTTGAACAAATGTTTCAATGATTGAAGTTTTGTTTTAGGGTTCCGTAGCCCCCCCCCCGGGGGGGGGGGGGACAAAAAAGCTTAAACGTCAACATTTTTTTTAAATAATTTTTTTCCAAAAAATTTGTTTCAACAAATTTTTTGTTTCAAAATTTATTTTCACAAAACTTTTTTTTTTCAAAAATTTTTTTCTACAAAATTTTTTTTTCACAAATTTTTTTTTTTTTAATTTTGTTTCACAAAATTTTTTTTCAAACATTTTTTTGCACAAAATTTTTTTCAGAACATTTTTTTTCAAAAGTTTTTGAAAAATTTTTTTTTCAAACATTGAAGAAAAATTTTTTTTTTTAATTTTTCTACTCCACTCTATGCAATATAAAATTAGTATTTTTCGTTACCACCTCCTGACAACTTTTTCGGATAGGCGTTGCAAAAAATAGCGTGTGATACACGTGCGCGTAGGTGATTGTTAACTCGTATGATTGCAGAATTCGCCTGCGGTTCACAGCACTCGTCTACGTTTTCGCACTCGCTTCGCTCGTGCGCTAACCACCGGCTCATGCTTCGAATCTCCGGCTTATGCTGCAAAATTCACACTCGCACACAATCACCTATTTTACGCACTTGTATCACAAATAACTATTTTGTATGTTCCAAACATTTTTTGAAAGACTGTTTATTAAGCTGTAAAATTTAAAAATGATTCTTCAAAAACACTATTTTCGTGCTATTTCCACACAGAATAAGATATATAAAAATTAAGAAAATCTATTTCTAAGAAACGTTCGATAGGATCTTGGTCCAAAAAATGTATTAAGAAAGATATTTTTAAAAATGTTGCTTTTAGACCGTTGTAAATCAGCAATATCCAGAACGAAAGAGTTACAGCTTTGCAGAAGAGACTTACCTTAGTAAAGTAACTTAGAAGATCTGCTTTCTTACAGGTAGCATTGTTCTTAAAAATTGTAATTTTTATTTCTCCCACATTTGTGTGTCGTTTTTCAACAAATTAAATTTTTCATTTGGAATTTTATTTTTCACAAATAAAACAAAAACTACGCGTTCTATCAAAAAATCATTGATTATCAATTTGGATGAGTTTTCACTCTTTTTCGGAAGAGCAAATTTTGTCTATTCATTTTTTTCATAGCTTGTTTCGTTTGTCCAAAATTTTTTTTATTTCTAATGTCGTTTTTTACGAAGAAAACAAAAACAACGCATCCTATGGGAAAATTATTATAACAAATTTGTAGCTATTTTTTGGATTAACAACTTTTGTCCTATTTTTTTCTTCGTAGCTTGTGTCGTTTGTCCAATAAATTAATTTTTTTATTTTTAATGTTATTTTTTAGGAATAAAACAAAAACTGCGTGTCCTATAAAGAGTTTTTTTTTCGTATCTTGCTGTGATAATTTTCTTTTTATCGAAAAAAGTCGTAGAGATGTATTCCCAGATAACAAACGTGCCTGGACCATAACCTGCCCAATGATCGTCGACCGTGTGCCTGCTATAAAGCATCGCATGGTCGGTAAATGTGCAGAAGACCGATGTGCGTGCATAACTGTTAGAATATAAGGTAAATTTATGTTGGTTAGAGAAAGAGAGAGATTTGATGTACAGCGCCATCTCACGAACACACGACTTGTAGGGAGAAGAGCGAGCGTCTAGTCTAACGACACTTAGTCGTAATCCTCCGCGTGGAATAGTTGTATTGGTAATATTATTTAAAATAAAGTTTCTTTGTTCAGTTATAAGAAAAATCCTTGTTATTTAACATGGTAGCAGTTCCGTGGTTGTACTCATGGACTCAAAATTAGAGTTCATTAATGAAGAGTTCTAATGTGAAAGTGTTTGATACGGAAAACAAAAAGGTGAAAAGTGAAATTGAAAAAAAGTGATTTACAAATGCAGTAGAAATGGCGTCAGAGAACAAAGGATTTACGTTGCATGTATTTGATGGCACACATTACGACAAGTGGAAGTATAAATTGAAATTGTTTCTTGAATTTAATGAGTGCAATGAAGTTATTGAAAATGATACAAAACCGGATGAAATAACAGATGCCGTTTGGAAAAGGAAAGAAATTAAAGCAAAGAATTATATAGTGAATAGTATGACCAATACGCAGTTAGAATTAATTATTTCAGAAGAAAGTGCCAAGGGAATGGTTAATAAATTGGATGAACATTATCTAGTGAAAAGTAGTGCTGTGAAACTATTATGCAAAAGGAAATTACTTGACTTGAAGATGGAAGAAAGTGAAAACCCGACGGACTTTTATAATAATTTTGAAAAGTTAGTGAACGAATTAAAAAATTCTGGAGAAAATGTGACCAGGGAAGATAAGTTAAATTACTTTTTATTAGCACTGCCAGAATGTTTATCACATATAGTTGATATCGTAGATGCGTTACCTCAAAGAGACAAAACAGTAGAATTTGTGAAATCGAAATTAGAATTGGAATTCAAAAAAAGACAAAGTGATAGTGGAAGTTCAAAATCGAACGCTTTTGTATTTGAGCAGAAGAAAGCTCAAGGAAACAAAAGAACATGTTATGGATGTGGTGGAATAGGTCACATAAAGTACGATTGCCCAACGAAAAACAATTCTGGGAATCACATGCCACAGCGAGGAGGCGGCAGCAGCGGAGAGAGTCGCGCACCACAACAAAGATGGGGAACCGGCAGAGGAGGTGCACGCGGACGTGGATTCAGTCAGCAGCGTACAGATTTCAACCGACGTGTCGGTCATAGCGGTTACGGTCAACCCAGCCGAGGAGCAAGAACAGGTAACGACGGAAGCCAAGCCGAGCGAGGCACTGAGAAGAGAGATGCATTTAGCGCGTCAGTTGAGGTTAGGTTTACAGACACGGATCAAGATAATGTAAGTAATGATGGAATTGAGTGGATTTTAGATAGTGGATGTACAGATCATGTAATAAATAATGATAAATATTATTGTGATTCGCTTGTATTAAAAGAGCCAGTTAATGTTAAAGTAGGAGACGGTAGGTTTTTGAAAGCAACCAAAATAGGTAAAGTAAAAGGTAAATTTAAAGTATTTGATGATCTAGTTGATTTTAATCTTGAAAATGTTTTCTATGTGAAAGATATGGATAGAAATTTATTGAGTTTTGCTAAAGTAACTGAAAAAAGTAAAATTGTCTTAATCGGAAATAGTTCAAAAATTTACAATGAAAATAAATTATAAAATGACAGGTTATGTTAAAGAAAATTAAGAAATAAATGTGACAGTAAAGAATGATGAAATGACTTTGAAAGAAAAATGACATAGAACTTTAGGGCACGTAAATTTTAATTATTTAACTACTATGTGCAAAAATCATGTTTTGGAAGGTTTGCCTGATGAAATAGAGTCTGATTATCTTAAGTGTGCCACGTGTATTGAAAATAAAATGCACAATATTCCATTCGATAATAATAGGAAGCGAGCTAAAGATATTCTAGAAATAGTACATACAGATTTAAATGGGCCACACTCAGAAGGTTATAAAGGGGAAAAGTATTTTCTTACGTTTGTTGATGACTACAGTAAAGTGGCTAAGGTTTACCCAATTAAGTCAAAAGATGAGGTGTATGAAAAGTTTAATGAATATATAAATTCAGCTGAAAATAAATTTGACAAGAAAATAAAGAAACTAAGGTGTGATAATGGCACAGAGTATTTGAATAAAAATATATACAGATTATTTAGAGAAAAGGGAATTGAGTGTGAGCCATGTCCACCTTACGTACATGAATTAAATGGTACGGCGGAAAGGTACAATAGGTCAATAATGGATAGTGCTAGGTGTCTGTTAGCTGAATCTAAATTAGAAAAACGATATTGGCCTGAAGTTGTCTGCGCCGCTGCTTATTTAAAGAACAGAACAATTGCGAATACTTTAGAAAGAAATAAGTCACAATATGAAATAATGTTTAATGAAAAACCTGACTCAAAATACTTGAAATTGTATAGAAGTAAAGTATTCATAAGAGTACCTGAAAGTAGGAGAAATTCTAAATGGGACAGGAAAGCCGATTTAGGAATTTTGATTGGTTATGATGTAACAGGTTATAGGGTTTTAATAGGAAATAGAGTCATTGTTGCGAGGCACGTGGATGTGATTGAAGAAGATGTAAAATGTATTGGTTTAAATGACGATATTTTTTAAAATAAAAATTCAAATGAAAATTTTGAACAGAATGAAAACAACAATGAATCTAGATTCCCAACTACTTCCATCCTCGAGGGGGGTACAGAAAGAAAAAATGATAGAGTAAATGAAAATGAAGTAGAAGTACCAGAATTAAGTCGGTCAAAAAGAGAGATTAAAAACCCGGTTAGATTTGATGATAACTATGTATATAGTGGATATATATATGTAAACTATTGTAGTGCAGAGAGTCCAGTAAGTCTTCATGAGGCAATAGAGAGCAATGAATCTAATTTTTGGATAGACGCAATGAATAAAGAAATAAACAGTTTGAATAAAAATGAAACGTGGCAACTAGTTGAAAAGCCAAAGAATGAAAAGGTATTAGATTTAAAATGGATTTATACCAAGAAAAGTGAAAATGTATATTAAGCTAGAATAGTGGTTAGAGGTTACCAACAAACTGATGCATTGGATGATATTTATTCACCTGTTGCGAAAACACAAACTTTGAAAATTCTATTATCATATTGTTGTCAGAATGGAATGTTAATCGATCAAATGGATGTAGAAACAGCGTTTTTGAATGGAAAAGTTAAATCGAAAGTTTTTGTCAAACAGCCTGAAGGTTATGAGGATGGTACTGAGAAAGTATGCTTGCTAAATAAAGCGTTCTATGGATTACGTGAGAGTCCCAGACCATGGCATGAGTGCCTCGATGATTATTTAAATTTGTTAGGATTTGTGAGAAGTGAACATGACTATTGTTTATATACATTAAGAGAGAAAGATGAGATAACTTATCTAATTACATTTGTGGATGATTTATTAATTTGTTGTCAAAATAGATCAAAGTTGGAGTTTACTAAAAGTTTGTTAAAAGAAAGGTTTCAAATGAAGGATTTAGGTAAAGTAAGTACTTATTTAGGAATTAATATTGAATATGATGAAAAGAAAAATGAGATGTCATTAGATTAGAAAAAGTACATAGAATCATTAGCGAATAAGTATCAAATTGAACAAGCGAAATTGTACGAGACTCCTATGGAACAGAATTTAAAGTTAGAACCTGCGGAAGAAATCAAAGAGGAAATAAAATATAGAAATTTAATAGGAGCACTTTTGTATATTAGTTCAGGTACGCGATTAGATATAAGCTATAGCGTTAATTATCTAAGTAGGTTTCAGAGTTGTTATAATGAGACACATTTTAAGTATGCTTTAAGAATTCTAAAATATTTATATTCAAATAAAGATTTGAAATTGAGGTTTAAGAAAAATGATAATGTTGACATTCTTGAGTGTTATGTTGATGCCGACAGGGCAGGTGATTGTGTAGATAGGAAATCAACAACTGGATATATTGTTAAATTGTTCGGTAATGTCATTCATTGGAAATCAAAAAAACTAGGTAGCGTAACAAAGTCTTCAACAGCTGCTGAGTATGTTGCACTGTCTGAAGCAGTAAGCGAAATTTTAGTAATTAAAGATTTGCTAAATAGCTTTAATGTAAAGAATGAGAAACCAATAAATATCTACGAAGATAATTCAGGCGCTGTGAGCATCGCAAAATTTGGAAACTTCACTAAGAGATCAAAGTATATTGAAATTCACTACCATTTTGTCAACGAAAATTATGTAAAGGGTTTAACTAATATTGTAAAAGTTAGTTCAGACAAAAATATTGCTGATATTTTAACAAAGGCTCTTGGACGAATAAGATTCGAACAATTAAGAAACTCTTTAAATTTGATTTAAAAGTGTTGTAATTGAAAAGAAAGAAAACATAAATTTAAGGGTATGTGACACAGCCAAATACCTACATTGCCGACCTCACTTTTTCAATTTTCCGATTTTTTTTTTGAATCTAAGAACTTTTTTTGTAAATAAAATTTCGGGCTGAAACTTTGGAAAATGTATGAGAAGACAATAAACTACGTTTATGTACCTTATTCGAGGAAGAACTTCGCAAAAAATTATTTTCGAAGAAATTAAAACTGGTTGCATTTTTTGAACCTAAGAACTTTTTTTATAAGTAAAATATCGGCTTCAAACTTTGAGAAATGCAAGAGCTGACAGTAAAGTACGTTTATGTACATTATTTGAGTATAAAAGATGCAAAAAGAAAAATTCCAACTAAGTGTCAACTCCGGTTCCGCTTGCCAGTTCGGTCGGTATTTTTGCGATGGGCACGACAATGCGAAGTCTGGCGGCCACTAATCGAGGCTCTATCAGCTGACTCGTCTACATCTGAAATATGGGGTCCACGCTGTCAAAGATTGATGATCCGGTGTTCTTACAATAATATTTTTTTTTGAAAGTTGTGTCCAGCATAAAAGTTGAGTGAAATATGTTGTTTCAATGTTGAATTATGTAAGTATTGAAATCGCTATTGGCCTCGTTCAGTGGCCGCCAGACTTCGCATTTTCGTGCTCATCGCGAATACCGACCGAACTGTCAAGCGTTGTTGACATTTAGTTGGAATTTTTCTTTTTGCATCTTTTATACTCAAATGATGTACATAAACGTACTTCGCAGTCGGCTCTTGCATTCCTCAAAGTTTGAAGCCGATATTTCACTTATAAAAAAAGTTATCAGGTTCAAAAAATGCACCCAGTTTTAATTTCTTCGAAAATAATTTTTTGCGAAGTTCATCCTCGAATAAGGTACGTAAACGTAGTTTATTGTCTTCTCATACATTTTCCAAAGTTTCAGCCCGATATTTTAATTACAAAAAAAGTTCTTAGATTCAAAAAAAAATTCAGAAAATTGAAAAAGTGAGGTCGGTAATGTAGGTATTTGGCTGTGTCACATGCCCTTAAGGAGGCGTGTTAGAATATAAGGTAAATTTATGTTGGTTAGAGAAAGAGAGAGATTTGATGTACAGCGCCATCTCACGAACACACGAATTGTAGGGAGAAGAGCGAGCGTCTAGTCTAACGACACTTAGTCGTAATCCTCTGCGTGGAATAGTTGTATTGGTAATATTATTTAAAATAAAGTTTCTTTGTTCAGTTATAAGAAAAATCCTTGTTATTTAACAATAACGGCTTGAATATGGCTGACAAGTGGCCGGCATGTTAGATGCCCGACTTTCAGACGAGCGTAATAGCCAGTAATAGCGGACACATTCAGATACTCAGTTGGTCAAAGATTTGGTATTGTTAAAGGGTGTTGCAGTGTGGAGGTCGAGTCGAGACGCTCGTATGGTCGGTTTTGTGGCGTGCTATGTCTCGCCATTCTGGAAATTACTAACTATCATAGTGCCAATGTTTGTTTGATGTGAGATTTAGTTTCGGTGTTATGGAAGTGCAAAGAGGTCTAGGATCTCTTTTTTTTTAACTTTGAATGTGGCTGGTGCGGTCTGATGCAACTTTTCCTGTGAAAATTCAATCAATCGAATGTGCTTAACTCGCTTGAATGCGCTTTGGAATTTGTGATATTTTGCCAAATGTGTGTGGCTTGTGGAATGTTGGCTGTTTATGAGAGTTTTTAACGCAACTTTAAAGTGAATCTTTGGAAACTTTCATGCCTTATCTTTGCTGACAATCTTTTGCTTGGTCTAAGGTCACTCATAACCTCTATTTTGTTTGCAATGCTGACATGCTTTGATTTCCAATATCACTCACCAACACAAGCTGGTATTGTATAAACTGTATTTTGATGTGTATCTGGTGTTTATAACCGCTCCTAATCTCTCAACTTTCTCCAATATGCCTCTCTCTTAACTCATTCTATAATAATTTAGTCTGCTTTTGCTTGAGCCATAAATTGCTTCCGCTTTCACTAATTTTAAATTTAATCGAATTTTCGGACATGGTTGGGATCTCAAAATTTAAAAATTCAAAACTATTTTACTGAAGAACCCTTCCATTTGGCATTGACTGCAAAGTAAAATTTTTGTGATAAAACTTTCCTTTAGTTGTAATTACATATGCAACAAATAAAATTTTTGCTTGCAATTATGGTTTACGCATAAAGTGCTTGCTGGGGGGGGGGGGGGCGAGCTTGTAGAATAATAATTTTTGTTCGGTATATGTTACATTAGGATAATATTTTCAGGTGGATCTCTGAACCTGGTACCATGTCATCTCTTGGGAACTCGGGTGCTATTAGCAAGTCGAGGGGAGGAGGCTCGCAGCCTAATCCTAGAAATCAGAGTACAGATGTGAGAAGTAACGCTCAAAAGGCCCGTAATGATTCCCTGGGCAGTTCATCCTATGCTCAGAATAGGACTGAGGCTCCTTCAAGTAGCCCTACTTTGGGTTCCTCTTCTATAAGGAAGAGAAATAGACAAGCTTTAAGTACATCTGATAGTCCGAGGAGCGGGAGTTTGAAAAGAAATAAGAGTCCGAATAGATCCGGGGGTGACGCGGGAACTATTTACTACCCCTCTGTTCAACCTAATACTGGCGATTCATTTCCGGCCCCGGTCCTTTCTCCTTAGGGCGCTTCGTCTTTCACAGATAGAGCTGATACAGAGGTCACTGATTTTAATTCTATCCCGAATCAGGGTAAATCGGAATTCAACAGAACCCGAGAAGTGTTGGGTTCCCAGCTTCTATGGACAAAGGAGGGTGTGGATACAGATTTACGGTTTTTAGAATCATCCCCCTCTCCGTTTATAGTTTTGATGGAAAGCACTAACCCTCAAAAAAGATTAGGTAGGTTTGATCAATTGGCTCTTGCCGACAAAATCGACGAACTTATTTCCGGGGGTAGGAAAATTTCAAGAAATGGCCAGAATCAAGTCAAAATATTTTGTGATGATTGGAGAGATGCAAATATTCTTTTGGATTCTGTGGATTTGGTCCGTTCGGGTCTTAAACTGTTTGTTCCGTCATCACTGATTAGCAAAAAGGCTTTTATCAGAGATGTTGATCCAAAATATTCACCTCTTAGTATTTTCAATCGCACTGATTCATCTTTGAAGGACTCCATACTGGCTGTTAGAAGGAGAACCAACCCGGATAAGACTCTCTCTGATAGGGTTGAATTTACTTTTTCTCTGTCGAATGTACCGAATAGTATCTTCTTGTCGGGCTGGGAATTTCCTATGACCCCCGTAATTCCCCCTCCAATTCGTTGTTATAGATGTCAGAGATTTAGACACTTTGCTAACCAATGCCGTGGTACCAGACCTGTCTGCGAGTTTTGCGGTGAATTTCATCATACAAACGCTTGCCATAATAGACTGAGAAGGGTAAGATGTGCCAACTGCCAAGATTGCCATCCCACTTCATTTCGGGACTGTCCTGTCTATGCTCACGAATTTGAAATTATGAAGTATAGATTTCTGCATGGTTGTGGTTATGACCAGGCGGACGTAGCTCTTGCCGAACGAGGTATGGTAGTTCCTGGCTCCAGACGTAGGGATTTATCATCTACACACATAAATATAGATCAGGATGAGGTTCTTTCTGAGACTGGGGGTGGTAAAATGATAGAAAATTTTGCAACTCGGTCTAATATGACTACAAATCTTGTCTCGCAACCAAATTGTGTCGAGGAGGGTCCTTCTATCAGGAATATTGACAGTTTGGTTCCTGAAGATCTCCTGAACCTATCAAGGTGGAACGACATCACCTCTACTAGGCTGCTGGGTGATAGTATTGTTGACGTATCACTTAGTAGTCTTTTAAGTCAAAATCTCAATTTACCCAATCCAAGAATTCATCAAGTGTCCTTGTCTTCTCGTATCTCGCTTCCTACTGAGTATTGTACCTTAGATTTAGATTAGTCTGCTTTTGCGGAACAAGCTATATTGTCTGCTTGTTAGTCTGATAGTTTAGATTATTGTTAGCTTGTTATTTAGCAAACCTAGTAGGTAAATGGAATTTTCTCTTGCAGAGGCTTTCTTTTGTTTGTTCTGATTCTATTAGAATATAATGATTTATAGTTCGTTCCCAGCATTGTGAACTCATTATTCATTACATACCTGTCTCTGAGACACATGGTTACTACTCTCTAGTCTTGAGTATATATAGGTTTATTAGTAGGTGTTATATATTTATTTTTTTTGTTTGTCCAAGGGTAAGTTAAAATTCGCTAACTGGAATGCGCGTAGTGTGCTGAAGAAGAGAGCTGAATTTGACATAATCCTTGCGGAGTATGATCTGGATGTGTTGTGTGTTACCGAAACCTGGTTAGATTCGAGGCAGGTTTGGGAATTTCCTGGTTACATTACTCACAGATGTGACAGGCTTAGAGATAGAGGGGGTGGTACGGCTATTTTAGTCAAGAGGGACCTTCGCTTCAGAAGGCTTGACCTGGGTGATCTTGTACTGGGAGATTTAGACGCTGTAGGCATTATTTTGCTTACTTCCATAGGAACTATTGCAGTACTGTCGGTCTATTGTCCTCTGTGTGATACTAAATATGACACTTGGTGTGAAATAATCAACTCTGCGGATGGAGTGGACCATATTCTTCTCTGTGGAGATTTTCATGCTCATTCTGGAATGTGGGGTGCGGTTTGGGAGAATGTCTCGGGGAGGGAACTAAGTCTGGCTGTTTCTGATAGGGATCTTGTTCCTCTGAATGATCGTGAGCCTACCTTTCTTCCTCCACCGGGCCAATCTGGTTCAAACCTCGATTTGGGTTTTCTCTCTGCTTCCCTGGCTCACTTGGCCTCGGTGGATATTTCGGAGGACACCTTTCATTCTGATCACTTTCTTGTGTATGGATGTATCGATGCCACTCCTACGATGTCCGGCTCATCATCCAGGAGATTTAACATCAAGTCTTTGGATTGGTTCCTCTCCCGCAAGGGCGTTGAGGAGTTGATTCCGTCCCTTGTGTAGGAGCTAAATGGTGGTTCGAACCCGTCTAGAGTATATGATCATTTTATGGATCATGTTTTTAGGATTCTGGTGGAATGTGGGGCGTTTCGATGTGGCTCACTGGGGGGTAAGAGGAAGGCTCAACCTTTATGGTGGAATCCCGAATGTGATAAGGCATTGGTCCGTAGGAGGACAGATTTGAAGGACTATCTGGCTATTCAGACGAAAGAGGAGAAAGCTGTTTGTAAGGGAGTTGATGAGGAGGTTAAGCGGTTTCTTAGGTTTCAGAAGTTCTGTGCCTTTAAGGACTTTAGCGAGACGCTCAATCCCGGTACGGGTATGCCCAAGGTTTGGCGAACTGTTCGGGCCCTGGCCTTAAAATCAACCGCGAGTAGCACTGGAATAGTCACTGATAAAAATTCACCAGAGTTACCGAAACTTCAGGATGAACTGGTTTCCGCTCATATTCCCCCTATGGAAATTCCTCTTGTGTCCTTGATAGATGAATCTGATCCTATGAACTTGCCATTCTCAAGGACAGAGTTTGAAGTTGCTCTCAAGGCCTGTAAGGCGAGGACTTCTCCGGGGTTGGATGGAATAACTTATGAGATAATAAGAGGGTTTTCTGCTGGTGTTCTGGATTTCATCTATCTTCTCTTCAATAGGATGTTTGCGACTTCTCTATACCCGGAAGTCTGGACGGAGACTTTGGTTATTTTCATTCCGAAACCTGCTGGTCACGGATTTCGCCCAATATCCTTAACCTCCTGTATGGGAAAGCTTTTTGAGAGACTTGTACAGAGAAGGTTGGAGTTTTTGGCTGAGAAGAGAAACTGGATTCCTAGGTTCCAGTATGGGTTTCGACGAGGCAGATCGGCTCTTGATTGTGTAGCCTCAGTTACTACTGAGGTTATTCAGGGTCTTGGTGAGGCGGAACCTACCTTGGCGTTGGCTATTGACATAAAGGGTGCCTTCAATGCAGTTCTTCCGGGGGTGCTCATAGATAATCTCAGGGAATTGGGAGTTCCGGGTAGAATCCTGAATTTTATTTCGTTCCTGACTGCTAGGAGGAAGCCTTTCTTCTCATCTGACTCCAAGGATCCGAGGATGTGTGGCGTGGGAGTTCCTCGGGGGGGGGGGGGGTTATCCCCAATCCTGTTCAACCTTGATCTTGGAAGGCTGGAGGATTGTCTCCCGAGGGGTGTTAGAGCCTGGCAGTACGCGGATGACTTGCTATTGATGGTAAAAAGTCGGGACATGGGGGCAGCCTTGGAACTTCTTCGAAGTGCGGTTGTCTTACTTTCGGTTTGGCTCAAGTCATTGGGCTTTTCCATATCGCTTCCAAAATGCCAGCTTTGTGTCTTCACAGGAGGTCGCGTTGTCCTGGAGGAAATCACGCTTGTGGTTGATGGACAGGCAATAAACTGTCAATCTTCTTTGATGTATCTGGGGGTTGTATTGGATATGCGCCTCACATGGGTTTCGCACATTAAATACATCGCAGGCAATGCACTCCGAGCGATAAACGTTCTACGGGTTATTGCAAAGGTTTCTTAGGGCGCTGACCCATCTACCTTGGAATTGGTGTACAGAAACCTGGTCAGGGCATGCTTGGAATGGGGTGCCCCGCTTTTTGCGTGTGCCAGTCCCTCTACTCCAATCTCGGTTCTCTTATCGGAGGCTAATGAACCCCCCCTCAGCATTCGTAGATCTATGCTTTCTCAGAGGTTCCTGCTACGAAATTACGCATGGCGTAATAATCCACTTACACCGAAGTTGCAATTAGTCACAAAAAGTGTAGGTCAGGGAATCTCCGCCAGAGTAGAAGGAAAGGAGGAAGAACTTTTAGGGTTAGGTTAGAAAAGACTGGCCTTATTGCAATCTTTGATTCAATGTGGGGAGTTCTTCGGTGTGTTTCACGATCTTTGATGCCAGCCTACTTTGATAGTGAATGGGAGGACCTCATCTTTGAGGCTCAAATCGATCTTGACTCCGGGGAGGTCTTTAGGGAGTCAGGTGACCCAGCTCGGGCTTTCGAAGGATTTTACTCTACGGCTTATCCGGCTGCAACGTGGATTTTCACCGATGGTTCGGTTGATAGGACGTCGGAGACCTCGGGCTGTGCCTTTTACATTCCGGAGTTGGATTTCAGATTTGGTCTTCCCCTTCAGTGGGGTTTTTCGGTTCTCTCATCTGAGCTCTATGCGATACTATCTGCTATCAAGCATGTTTTGAAGGGGGGTATAGGGAGTTTTGTCATGTGTACGGACTCTCAATCCGCTTTGTGCTGCATTAGAGATAGGTTCTTGGATCCTCGGGGCCCAATTCTGGCATGAAAGATTGGGGATCTTTTGGCGAGGGCGTCCAGACTTGGTCACTCAATCGTGTTGATGTGGGTCCCGGCTCACTCTGGAATCCCAGGAAATGAAGCCGCTGATCTGTGTGCGAGATCTGCAAGACTTTTGCCTTTCAGACTTCAAACGGGGCTGGAAAGAGGGGATATGGTGAGCAGCATAAGGCAGGATTTTGAGTCTTGGTGCTCACGTCTTTGGCCGTATGAAAGGGATGTCAATTGTAGGAGGGAATATTTTGATCGGGTTGCGTTTAAGACCCCTAGGCCTTGGTTTAGGGGTTTTAGATTCTCCAGAAGGTACCTGAACCTGATTACGCGACTTAGAACTTCTCACATCTGTACTAGTACTCACTTCCGGAAAATGGGGTGGAATATACCGGGCGAATGTGAATGTGGTGACGGGTTGAAAGATCTTGACCATTTAATACAAGAGTGTTCCCTCCTTTCAGAAGGTAGACCAACCTTCTTGGGCTATCTTTCCAGACGGTTTCCGGGTAGACTTCTAAATCAAGTCAGTCTGTCGGAGTTAATTTTTGAGCCAGACACTAAGGCAGTTAGCGAAATTGGGGGGTTCTTCGGGAAGGGAAATTGTATTCTTTAATCTCTAATTTGACTAAATGGCGGAGGGATGGTTTGGTTTGAGCACGGGCGGCGTCTCCTGTCCTGCTCCCTCCCTTGCAGTTAGAGGTGGCACGACTGGGGTCTACGTTCGGGCTCACAGTGATTGGAGGAACACACTCATTGGACTGGACTATTTATGGAAATTACCTGGGAAAATACAAGTGTGGAAATTTTATGTTTAGTTCTGTCCGTTTGCTGAATAGCAATAAGCCACAATCAAGAAGAAGAAGAAGAAGATACTCAGTTGCCTCACAGCAGTCCTGTCAATCGGACCGCGTACCGGCACATACACCAGCCACAGGTGGACATTTTGTTATCTGGGATTGTTCAACTTTTTCAGTACTATAAACAACCGTCCATAGAATTTTTGAATCTTCAAGAAAATGGTCTCAAAAATTGTCAAAATGCTTTGACTTTTTTACTTCTTATACAAAGTGCTTAATTTTTGTACCGTTAAAAAGTGTGTCAAAGCACAATCCAATCTGAGTGAGTAGTGTTTCAAAAGTTACCCGATATAAAGACGACAACGACGATAACAACAACGACAGACGGACAGAAACCGACGTCAACACTATTTTTTCGGACTCAGGGGGCCTCATGACGTTGTCGGCATTTAATGGAATCCGCGAAATTCATTTTTCACATAAAACCAATAGCTTCTAATTGAGATGAGTGAAAATTCGAGTGTACCTTGTCTCATTTTAGTATTTTTTCGCAGATTTAGGGGAACGTGTGTCCACGTGGATTCTAGCCTACCCCCGGGCCCCCCTCGTGGACAGGCGTGGAATATTGCCATACCCCCCCCCCTTAAGTTGTCCACATGGTATATGGATGGCCCCTTTATCAATTGAATTTATTATTTTCTCAATATAATTTGTCTACACAGTCAGCGTTATAGAATGCCAAGGATATTTATCTTATGAAATATTACATACACAGACACGAAAGTCAAGTGGAAAATAAATGTCTTTATCTCTTGTTGATTACAGAGGAATGGTCTTCTAAGCAATCTAATGAGAAGTTGAATACAAAAAGAGAACCACCACTTTCTCACAATGGAGGCGACATATGGGAATAGAAGTCCCAAACATGGTGGATCTCGTAACTGTAAGGATCTCATATCCGACAATTCGAGTAACTCTTGCAGTAAGTTTTTATCTAAAGTTTCAGCGTGTCTACTCTACCGGTAAATTTTTTTTTCATATGATTTATTGACTCATTCAGCATAAAATGCCAACAATACTTGCATCATGAAATACTGCATACACAAAATCGATAGTGGAAAATATATTTTTTTATCTTTTGTTCATTACAGAGCAATGGTCCTCTAAGAAATCTGGCGAGGAATCAAATCCAAAAAGAGAACCACTACTCTCTCACAATGGAAACGACACTGGGGATGTAGGTCTGCAACAACCTGGATCTCGAAAGGATAAGGCCCACAAAACCTACAAGTCAAGAAATTCGTTCCGTAAGTATTTGTTTAAAGTTTCAGGATGTTCAACAGTAAATTTTTCTTTCTAATATAATTTATCAACTCATTCAAAATACAATGCTTATAACGTTAATATGTCCTCTGAAGAATCTGGCGAGGAGTCAAATTCAAAAAGAGAACCACCACACTCTCACAATGGAAACGACACTGGGGACGAAGGTCTCCAACAACCTGGATCTCGAAAGGATAAGGACCGGAAATCCTATAAGTCAAGAAATTCTTTTCGTAAGTTTTTGTTTAAAGTTTCAGAATGATCAACAGTAAATTTTTCTTTTCTAATATAATTTATCAATTCAATCAATATACAATGTTTATAACGTTGATATGTCATCTGAAGAATCTGGCGAAGATTCAAATCCAAAAAGAGAATCACTACTCTCTCACAATGGAAACGACACTGGGGATGAAGGTCTCGAACAACCTGGATCGCGAAAGGATAAGGACCGCAAATCCTACAAGTCAAGAAATTCGCTCCGTAAGTTTTTGTTTAAAGTGGCAGGGTGTTTATCAGTACATTCTTTTTTAATATAATTTATCAACTGATTCAACTTACAATGCTTATAACGTTTATATGTCATCTGAAGAATCTGGTGCGGAGTCAAATACAGAAAGAGAACCACCACACTTTCACAATGAAAACGACACTGGGATTGGAGGTCTCCAACAACCTGGATCTCGAAACGATAAGGGCCGCAAATCCTACAAGTCAAGAAATTCTTTCCGCTAGTTTATATTTAAAGTTTCGGGGTTTTTCGTATGATAGGGAAAACGGAAAATTATCTGCAAGTTTTTGAGATGAAAAAGTAAGCTTATGCTGTAATATATGTAATGTAATATAATTGAAATTTAAACCAAAAAAGGTTTAATTTCAAATGAAAGACAATTAAATTTAAACAAAAAATACAAATTTTCGAGAATAGTTGAGTTTTCAATTAAAAATTACGTTCCAGTCAACAGAGAAAACAAATTTAAAAAAAACTGTTGAACTTTCAACCAAGAAGATTAACTTTTTACCGAAAACGACAAATATTAAACAAAAGACATGAAGTTATTAAGTAGGAAAAAAACAGCAGAAAGGGTACTTATCCTAACATTTTATTTACACTTCACTTTGAACGAGTTTCTTAAGTTTTGACTTCATCTTTCATGGTTTTTTTTTTCATTCACCTGAATAAAAATTCATTCCCTGTAACAAACATTTTTCAGCAAAAATAAAATTCAATCCACTTCGTTCAAGAAAACTATCATAGGTTAGGTTTGTTAATTTTAATGAACAACTTTTATTCAATATATTTATCTCTATTAGCGATCAAAATAAAAGTTCATTGTACTATTTATTTCGATTAAATATAGAAAATAATCTAAAATAAACCATTTTAATATTTAAACAAAAATTCTCTGCTGTTCCAAAATAGGGACAAGCATTATGAAACACCGGTACAAGAGTCCAAAAGTTGTTTCATAATGGGTACATATGGGTCATTCCGCTCTTTCATAAATATAATAACTTTCCCTGGCGGACCGGCCGAACGCAAACATTACGCTACAGCGTAACGGTAAAGTAATGGTAAAGTAATGCTAAAGTAATATGGCATTATAATTAATAAAGGAAACAAAATTAATATGTAAATTGTTGCAATTATAATAAAACGTTAAAATTTACATTAAATGGTCATGCCGTAATTGCAACAAGTTGCTTTCTCAGCGTTAAAAAATAAAAAAACAAAGTGGCTGTCATTCAAGTCGTGTCCCTGCAGACCGGCAACCAACTTAAAGCCACGTTAGCGGGTTGCCAGTATGAAGGGGCCCGACTGCAATGACGGTCACTATGTTTTTTTATTTTTTAATGCTGCAAAAGCAACTTGTTGCAATTGCGGCATGACCGTTGAACGTAAATTTCAACGTTTTATTATAATTGCAACAGTTTACATATTAATTTTGTTTCCTCTATTAATTATAATGCCATATTACTTTACCATTACTTTAGCATTACTTTACCGTTACGCTGTAGCGTAATGTTTGCGTTCGGCCGGTCCGCCAGGGTTGCTTTGACTAAATTAAACTTTTAATAGGCGTTTTGCATTCAGAAAAGATCAGCCCATTCATTAATTGATATAAACACTTTGAAAATATATTCTACTATCGTTCCAAGATTAATGAAAATCTCAAGACCCCCTCAAAATTTGTCTCATGATACGTACCTTTACCTTATTCCTCATTATCAGAGTTTTGAGGTCAGAGAAAATGTTATTTAATTTTGTGTATTTCACAAGACTGACTGTAGCTCTTAGAACTTAACTTCATCCTTTAACTGCCGTGCAAATAAATATTGATCCTTAAACTAATTATCAACAATGATGCGAATATAAATGAATATTTCATAGGTTGTCTGAAAATTGCGCATATTTTTTCCGGAAAATGTTGAACTTTTATCCTCAATATTATACATATATAGTTTATATATAGTGTTAAGTGTTATACATAATATTCATTTGTTTGATACTCTTGTTATGTAAAACAAATGAATATTATATATAATACTTTACACTACATATAAACTATATATAATATTTCCGCCTGGGAATATAATCATAGTAACTTCTTCTTATAATCGAGTAGCCAGTAACACTTCTGTATGTACTAAAAGTGCAACGCAGTAACTTTGGCTGAAAAAGTCCGCAAATTCCCCTGATTATGAATATCAAGGTTACTTTTTCGAAACCTGATGCAACAATTTTGAAAACAATTACATTATTTTTTAAGATGAGAATTTTCTAAAATTATTTTGGAAAAGTTCATGGCAAAACAAAACTTTTATGTCCTAACACATTTTTTATACAATGACCCGTTTTCAAGTGAGAGCGTTATCAACAATTCAATTTGTAACAAAATAGTTGACATATTTTCGGCTGCAGATCTCGGCAACTAATAGACTGAAAATTTTCGAAAAAAATGTAAATCATTTTTCAGGGCACTTCCTCTGCGAGGAAAAAAGAACATTTTCCGACGGAGCAAAAACTTTTGTGAATATATTAATATATAAGTGTTAAAACTGGTGCTTTTTCAAAAACGAAGTGTGTAATTTTTTGAACTTCTTCCGTTTTTAAACGTGTTTTCAAAATTATAGATGTAAAACAAAAACTTTGTCTTCGATACATTTTATTCTAATTCAAATCAGTTGCTAACTATGGCCTTATAAACAATTAATTGCAAAATAATCTTTGGTCTGTCCCAGCTGCAATCTTACAATTAAGATTTTAGATTTCTTTGAGTTATATGTATATCTGGTAGCTTCCTTTTTATCTTTCTCTTTGTAACCACTGTGAAAACATCATCCTTTTGTCAATAATAATTGTTATCAACAAAATTGTGGATTCACCGAATCTGATTTCTTCATCTGCATACAAATCAATCCAGTTTAAAACTGATTCATATAAATCCCAGAAACTGGAAAATTATATATTATTATTTTGTAGTTAATTGTTTATAAGGCCGTAATTAACCAATTATTTCAATCAAAAGAAAATCTATAAGAGACAAAGTTGTTCTTTTATATCTAATTTTAAAAACAAGTTTAAAAACGAAAGCTATATCAAATATCCATATTTGGTCATAAAAATTGTTATTAACAAAAAAGGATTGATATTTTTGCAAAGTAACAAAAGTATTATATATTTTTTTAAACACACCAGCATCAAAAGTATAAAATACTGTAGTCGAGAACGCTGCCGGTCCCAAGCCTGTGAAAAGTGCGAAGGGAAAATTAGGGAAATAAGAGGTGCAGGAATATGATTGAGGCGACGAGTGGAGAGGGAAAGAAGGAACGGAGGGCGAGAACGCAAGTCCGTCAGGCCCCCCGTCGATTTCGACCATAGGACGCAAGTCACCGGCAGCGGTTTATTATACTCTCTCCTTTTTACGGGTTTGAGAGTCTTGAAAGCATAAAGCTTTACACAATCATCTCCTTTCCTTACAATCAGAAACTTAACCTATCCTAATCCTACTTATCTTAAAAACGGAGGGTGAAACGAAAGCCCTAGCCATACTATCTAATCTCCCTCTATCTGATCCCCTCTCTTGATTATTTCTACTGTTTCTACAAATGTCTTTCTCCTTCTCTCTGACAGAATGCCCCAGCACCTCTTTACCCTACCCTGCCATTTCTCCCTACTCTGTTTTACATTTCATTTTCTCGTTTCATATCCACATAGAACATCCTGCACATATGTATCAACACTTCACAAAACCAACTCTTCCACTGTACCCCTGGTGCCCCAGCACCCCTTTTTCTCACTCAACATCCACCTTTGCTCTGCTTATCACTCCCGCACTTATTCTTTCGCCGCCTCTCCCTGCTCCGTCGTGTTATTCTTCTTTCTTTCTTGCTCGCCGCCCTTCTTCTTCGCTGGGGTTATCGTACCGGATACCACCATCTCTCCTTCCGTCTCGCTCCAGTGCCATATCGTTTCTCCTACCTTCGCCCTCATGAACCTTAGTTCTACTTTGTTCCCTGCTAGTTCCATTCTCCGCTTCTCCCTTCTCAAGCATTCTTGGATTTCCTCTTTCCTTTCCGTCAAATCTTCCTCCATCCATACTTCTGTGCCTCTCAATTTTCCCTTGACGTTGAGCAAATCTCTTTTATTCTCCCAAGTCTTTAGCTGCAGAAGCATCCCGCCATCCGTTTTCTTGGATTTCTCCACTTACGCCACCACCGTTGTATGTGCGGCCAAGACTCCAACAATATTCGTCACCTCGTTCTCCTCCTTGATAATTCCCAGCACCCTGAGGTTCCTCCTTCTCCGTACTCTCTCTTCCTGTTCTCTCTCCCACTCCTCTGGTGTTAGCTTTCTCGGCTGCTCCCTACATGTTCTTTCTTCCTCTTCCGTCTGGCATCCCATCTCTCTCGTTTCTCTTTCTTCCTCTCCTTTCTGCAATCTTTCCAGCTTTGCGCTCACCAGTTCAAGCTTTTCCACCATCTTATTCAAAGTCTCTTCAAAAGTTCTTCCAGTGTTCACAGATCGTGGGAGCTGGCGGCCCCCACCACGACTCCCGCGTGGGAGCGACACACGTAAACGCCGCGTGTCGGTGTGTCCCCACTCC
>CAKNXH010058907.1:59387-74715 GCA_932178445.1 Andricus quercusramuli
GTTCGCGACGCAAAAGCTATTGGTAGATCTTTCCCGATTTCTCCCTGTCTTAAAATCGCTCTGACCGCATAATTGAATGCGCCAGTTGTTACCGGGAATTTCTTTGAGAAATCTGGGTATTGCAAGATAGGTTCAGTGCAAATTAGATCACGTAAACCTTCGAATGATTCTTGTTGCGCCGAACTCCAATGAAACTTGTAGCTATTTTTCAAGATCAAGGCGAGGGGCTTCGCTATTTTTGCGAACTCGCGAATGAATTTGCGATAGTACCTGACGAGCCCAAGAAATTGTTTAGCCAGTTAACTGGTAGGCTCGAAATCGACATTATTTGCCAAAACGGGTAGAAGCAAATAATTCCGTGTGAATCATGAAAGTTCATTTCCTTAGAGTTTTTTAGGTCGCTGATGACGAATCCGGGATCAAAATTGAAAAATTCAAAATGGCGGGTCCGATATGATGGTCTAGAATGCCAAAATCACGTTACTTGAATGAAAGGCAGTACTAAAGAGTTGTTCAAGTCGCTGATGAATTTCCTAATATATTATCAGCTGATTTGAATTTTTCAATTTTGATCCCCGGATTCGTCATCAGCGACCAAAAAAACTATTAAGTACTGACTTTCATTCAAATCACGTGACTTTTGAATTTTAGTTTACCATATTGGATCCGCCATATTGGGTCCGCCATTTTGAGTTTCTCAATTTTGACTTTGGATTCGTCATCAGCGACCAAAAAACCTAGGGCGTACCAATTTTTATCAAAATCCATTGAGTTTTGTGGCAGTTATTCAAAGTGCGCATATATGCATCATTACCAGTTTTGGCCTGGATGATTTCTGCGCATAAATGCGCCATTACCAGTTAACTGGTTAATATTCTTCTTTCTTCGCGGTACTGGAAAGTTTCTAACTGCCTGAACTTTTTTGGGATCAGGTTTTACACCATTTTGTGTTATTATGTGGCCCAGATAAGTTAGCAGGGCTCTCAATTTGCGAGAATGCTCGGTGAGAGAGCCTGCATAAATGACTACGTCATCCATATAAACCAAAAGGTCAACGCCCTGCAGACCAGATAGAATTTTATCCATTAGTCTTTGGAACGTTGCAGGGGCGTTTTTGAGACCAAATGGCATACGATTAAATTCGTAGTGGCCACAAGCTGCTGAGAAAGCATTTTTCGCTTTAGATTCCGGATCCATAGGAATTTGGTGAAGTCCGGAAGCTAAATCCAACACTGAGAAAGACTTCGCCCCGCCCAGCTGGTCAAGAATATCGGTAATGTTCGGTAACGGATACGCACCGGCTACCATTACTTCGTTCAAGTCACGATAATCCACAACCAGACGCCAGGACTCTTTCCCTTTTTTAGGCGCCACCCAAATAGGAGAATTATAGGGTGAGTCTGATGGCTGTCCGATTCCTGCCTCAAGCTCCTCTTGTACTTCACTACATGCCAATTTTTGTAGCTCTATAGGGAGTCTATGATTCTTTTTATTAAATATTTTATTATCTGTCACATGTATTTTGTGTTTAATTGACGTTGTATTTCCGAGTTTATCTTCGGGTAATTTAAATTGTCGCGTAAATAAATTCAAATCCGTTAGAACGTTTACTTTCTTTTCTTCATTCATGTGATCGATGTTAATTAGTCTGATCAATTCTGCGAATGTTTTCGCGTTTACACATTTATCGTCGGAGCTGAAAGTGGTAGAATAATCTTTTTGGTCTTTATTGACAGATTGAGTTGCATGATTCGCGATATTATATTCTTCAAGTTCTATTGGAGGTATAGCTAACTCAATATCTTTTGATGTCGTATTTATAAAAAAAAGTTCAGCTGAGCTTGCTACACGAGTTACGAGACATTGACCTGCAAATATTCCTGGTCCAGTTTGAATTTGATCGATATAACCCTCTCGAAGGTCAGTGTATTTTAAGGGGATTGAAAAAAGTTGTTTCGTTCACGCCGGTAAGTTTACTGTAATAGTTTCATCGTTTGTAAGTTTTTCAGAGAAATCGATTGTGATATCCGCGAATTTTAGTACTGCTTTGTGGTCGCGCATGAATAACATTCCGATTATTCCATGTTCTTGAATAGGGAAGTTTTTTGGCACGATTTGGAATTTAGTTTCGACGCCTTTAAATTTTAGATTTATTTCACCTGAAGTTTTAATCATGCCAGAGCCAACTCCTGTTAAATAAAAAATTTGTTTACGGTCAACCCACGTGTTTGAATCTACCACGCTTTCCTTTATCAAATTTAACTCTGAACCACAATCGAAAACAAATTCGGCTGAGCCTTTATAAAAAATTGTTTGTTTTCGATTTTTATTATTTTTGCATCATGTTTATGTTTCCTGTTCGCGAGTGCGATGAGGACTCTTTTGATTGACGCTCGTTTGATTGCTGGCTGCTCGTCAAAGCGCCTTTCTGACGATTGCCCATGTAGCTTAAATTTTCACTAAATCTATTATTTTGCCTATTCTTCCCCTTTTGCTGTTTCTTGTCATGAGCTCGTTTTATAAAGCAATCATCTGCTACGTGAATAGGTTTAAAGCAGTAATCGCATGTTCTTTTATTATTCGCGCGCTCATTATTTCCGGGATTACTAATCTTTTGAATTTTGTGCAATTCGGGGCATTCGGGTTTCATATGTCCTAATTTCCTGCAGTAGAAGCATTCAATCAGGCTTAAAGGTCTAGAAGCTCGTTTTGCCGGCTCGTCGTTAGATTGTATACTTGCGACTCGCGTTTTAGGGAACGCGTTACTCGCTGTATTTTCAGCATGTACTACTTTCCAGTGTTCAATTTTCCTATTTTTGGCTCTCGCAAAATCAACCTCTTCATCAATATTTTTTGGTTTTAATAAACGTACACGTTGTTCGAGTTCGCTATCAAATCCTCGTACAAAGCTGCCTGTTGCTCTAAATTTCATACCTGAAATCATAGCGAGTGCTATATTTTCCGGAAATTCGCTTGTTATCGCCTCTTCGGTTCTAGTTATTAATTTACTTGCCCTAACGCCGTAGGAGAAGATGGATTCATCTTCACCCTTTTTTAAACTTGCAATCTCACCTTGCAATATTTCCGCGGGTTTTTTTATCTTCAAATGCTCGTTTCAAAACGCTAAGCAGCAATTCTAAATCGTCAATTTTTGAATTTGGGAGATAACCCGTCGTACCCTTTTTTATTTTATTTCTAATCATCACTGTCAAAAATTATAATTTTTCTGTACGAACCAATTTCGCGGCTTTTCTACATGCTTCAATGAATTACGTAATTAGAATACTTTCGCCATTGAAGTCTGGGACGATTTGAATTGCTAATTTGGGATCGATTTTGTTATCGCTATCGTTGATCAACAAAAATGTCACTTACGTTTCCTAGAAAACTGTTCAAATTGCCGCTTGAATGACAGTTTCGGTTCGAGGATGAGCCTGAATGAGAGTGAATTTCTGGATTTTGTGTAGGTGGAATTTGGATAAATGGTGTTTGGAGAGTTGGAAGTGTGTTTGCGACATTTAGAATTGACGTAAAATTGTGGGTTGGGACAAGTGCGTAGATTGGATTTGATATGCCAGGTAATTGAACGGCTTAGATTTGATATCCTGGTGGTAAAATTGTTTGATTCTGCGAAATTGTGCATGCTGGATTGGTAGATTTTGTGTTTGTGATTCTTGTGTTTGTGTTGTATTTAAATTTACCTCTGTGATTGCGCATGTGCTTTGTTGATTTGTGTTGTCAGTATGTGGGTTTTGATTTTGTGTGTTGCTCGGGTCCTCGTTTTGAACATTACTTCCTATTAGATTGAGCTTATCTACTGTGTTTTTATTTGCCATTTCCGATGAATGGGGAATCTCAGTCAATTTACGTAAGAATTCGAATCGCTAAGCAATGAGAATGTACACATACGCATTTCACATTAATTCAAAACTTTCACAACATTGTGAATATATATATATATATATATATATATATATATATTCGCATTCAAACCGAAAACAAATATTTGAGTAAATAATTGAGCAAAAATTGGAAACGAAAAGCAAATTAAAGTCACTTACTACATGATCAGCGTCTTCTTTCTTCAAAAATCCTCGTTTCGCTGCTTGCGAAGGTGAATTTCAGCTTCCACCGCTGTTGATAACGCAATCAGTGGCACAAAACAGGTAATCACTGCACGCCCTGGATGACCACACATACCTTGGCGTTTTCGACTATCACTGACGCCCTCAAAAACTTCAAGCTCGCGGTAAACCGTGCTAAAACCACACGAGAAGGTGCTGTTGCGTTATGATGATATCCCAGGAAGACATTTCTTCGCGGCTTCGGTCCTCTTCCCACGGTGCATTACACTGTCCGTATAACCATCGATCCTGGTCCCGCGGTGGATTACACTGGCCGTGTAACCGTCGGTCCTGGTCCCACGGTGGATTATACTTCACGTATAACCGCCCCGAGCGTTGGATTCACAAGCTTATGAACCTTTTATTGACTTGTTTCATCAATTAAAACAGTTATTTGTTACATACCGTCACTATTAACTGTATTTCGTTGTCAGTAGTTGTTATTTCTCTCGCGATAAATGTTTAAAAATTTGAAGTTCACTCAATTCAAACGAAAAAACCGCTGTCACCAAAAATGTGACGTCCCATCTCCTCTCTCCGTGCTGGTTAGACGTCCGTGGGTGCTAAAATGTCATTGATTGAGCGGGGAGTTCGAAATTAAATTTTGAATTAAAAGCAACGTAACTATCGTTTATTATAATTGCGCGAGCGAACAGAACTCACAAATTGAGTCTAGATTTGAGATGAAGAAGTACTCTTGAAGAGATTCGAAATTTGTCTGAGTCTCGTGGGTACAGTGTGAGGGACGCAAGGATCAAAATCCTCCCGTCTTGTACGTCCCTTGACCTAGCCAATAGATGGTTGGTTCCCCCAAGCCTATCTTTAGTTTCCCTATTCGTGGAATTGCGTGTGAAAATAAGACCGGCGCCACTTCTCTTACAAGAAAACTAAATTGGGGGCTGCGTGGGGTCCTATGGACATCCCCACAACCCTTCAAGTCCAGAGCAATCAGCTTCGAAACCGTAAACAAGGATTACGGCCATTTGGCATAAATCTGTAGCCAAGTGCCCTGAAAGCAGTGTACGTTTCCCAAAAAGACACTTCAGTTCTATTGCTGCCCTTCCTAAATTCTTGCACACATAAATCTAAACTCTAAGATTAAACCATAAGATTCTAGATTCTAGGAAGGTATTTCTAACGCTCGGTTCGCTCTTTCATTTTAATTTTATAACTTCTTGAACAGGTCTCGAACGACGATAACATTTTCCGCAAGGTCCAAAGAGGCATAAATTAACAATAAGCAGGATGCACATGGTTTAAACATAGTCTAAATTCTAAATAGTTCTCTCCTGCATTCCTTTCTCGGGGTAACCTCAATGCTTCGACGCTGATCATTTCCAATTATAAATATTTCATTTTACTTTAGTGTACCTTCTTGTTTATTTTAATCTAGTTTCAATAATTCCATTCATCTAAATTATTGCGGGAGTTCTGTCTTATCGACGACGACTAACTCACGGCCGAGAAGTTGTCGTCGTATATCGACTGGTAACGTACTTATGTGGTACATAACAGCGCAAGCCATGAGTTAAGAAAATAGATATTTTTCCGTCGGCGCTCGATTTTTTTTAAATAGAAAATTTAATATTTTTCAAGTTATTGGCAAGTGTATTGAGCTAAAAATAATTATGGATAAATAACGGCGATGAATCAAATACATTTTTCAATCTTTCGATGAAAAGAAACAAGCCCTTGCCAAATCATATGATTTCTCTTTAAGTTCTGCGTACATACGTTTCGGATGTTCGTTGATTTGTATCGCTCTTTCAACAAAATATATATTTTTTTTGCACATGAGGTAAGTGTTTTTAATATTTGTTAACATCAGAATATTATGCTTTTGCAAACAACAGCATTTATAAGTCTGACGGCACGTCTTTACGAAAGCGTAGCCGGCATAATCTCAAACACAACCTCTATAGTTGCTTCTGAACAATGATAATCCACATGCTTGTTCATGATAATTTATTATCTTAACAACTGCCAAAAACACTCACCTCATATGCACGAAAATATTAGTTTGTGTGAGTAGCGAGACAAAACAGGAAACACCCAAAACTCATGCATACATAACTTTGAGAGAAATCACCTGATTTGGCATGTGTTCGTTTCATTTAATCAAAAAATTGAGAAATGTATTTAATTCATTGTCTTTATTCTTCCATAATTATTTTTAGCTCAATAAACTTGTCGATAATTTGAAAAACATTGAATTTTATATTTAAAGAAAATCAAGCATTCAAATTACCGCCATCCGGAGATTTTTCCACTGACGGAAAAATCCCTATTTTCACTACTCATGACTTGCGCAAGTGCACAACTTGGAAGCCTGTAATATTGTGAAACAGCCCTTAAAAAACTGAGCCAATCAGAACGAACTGCTTAATTTCTCCATCTTGGATAGGTTAGGTTAGGTTTAATGCGGGCGGCAAATCCATGTAGAACTCCCCTGGCGCTCAAGCTATAAAGCCTACTGTGCGACCTCTTGACGATGCCCAGTATGTCAACCACTGATCGCGTTTCGATTTCCTCTGTTTCCATAAAATGGACCCCGAGGGTCTGTTGCCCGAGCCTAGCTAATGCCGGGCACTGGCATCAGGGACGGACTGGGACATCAATGCGGCCCTGGCATTTTGTACCTAAGCGGCCCTTTTCCGGAGTAGCTTCTGAAAAAAAAAAAAGGCTATCGAGGTAGAAGCGAATGAACAAGCGCGTGCGGTGAGGACCCTGGGACCATGGTCCTACTGGACCGTGTACTAAAGACGGCCCTAGATATGACCTCAGCGGCCCTCCAGGCTCGCGGCCCAGCGGGAAATCTCCCAAATTCCAGACGGCCAGTCCGTGCCTGTCTGGCATAATACATGCAAGGATGTTTCGTCATCCCAGCCGCACCTCCTGCACTCCGTCGTGGGGCTATACCCCATTTTGTGCATATGGTAGTTCAAGTGATTGTGCCCTGTCAGGGTTCGTACCACTGTCCTTATATCTTTCTTGGGTAAACTCAGGATTTCCCTGGCTCTGACCATCCTATAGGTATACCCCAGGATGGATTTCGCCTGACGACAACTCTCGGTTTCTTCCCAGTATTCCCTCTGTTTTGTTCAAATCCAGTTTTAATGGCCATCCCGACACTGCAAGACGCTATTCCCAGTACCGGTTCCGGTCCTACGAATTCGTTCGCTGCGCCAAACTTTGCCAACTGATCCGCCTTTTCGTTGCCCTTGATCCCTGTGTGACCAGGGACCCATATGAGAGCCACTTTGTTCCTTTCTGCAAGTTGGTTTAATGCCTTTTTGCATTCCCAAACCAGTTCTGATTTTATGTCTGGTTTCCCTATTTCAGTTAGTGTCGCTTGGCTGTCCGAACAGATCGTGATCTGTCTGCCAGCAGCGTTTTCCTCTATTAGCTTTTCAGCACAGCGAAGGACGGCCAGCCTCGGCTTGAAAGACAGTAGCGTGTCGCCCAAGTGTGATCCCTATCCCTTTTCCTCTCTTGCTGTCATAAATTCCTGCTCCTGACCCTCCCGCTCCCCTGGAGCCATCTGTATACCAGATTTCCCCCTGGAGAAGTGGGTTACCATTTTCTTTCCACAGATCCCTGCTTGGCATACAAACGCGGAAAGCTTTGGTGAAGGTGAAGCGTTTTGTTATTTTATCTTGCCTCATCTGTAGAATCGGCAGTGTGCTGATAACACTCGGGAGTCTAGTGTGTTTAGTCCCCGGAGTCCATCTATTTGCTCTTGGCAGGCGGCCCATCGCGTGAGCCGCTCTGGCGGTTATCGCAACATGTAGAGGTTCCTCACAGAGCATGAATCCTATCGCCGCTGTGGACGTAGTCCTCATTGCTCCAGTCAAACCCCTAAATGCTAGCGTTTGTAATTTTCGCAGCCTGTCCTGCATTGTTTTGAAATTCCCCTCGTGGCCACCAGACCACGGCCGCGTGTTGGAGCCTGGGCTTTAAGACAGCAGAGTAGAGCCATGAAAGCATTTTAGGTCCAAGCCCTCACGTCAACCCAAAGGCTCTCCTGCACATCCAAAAAGTCGTGAAAAATTTCCTGCATTGGGTCTCCAGGTGCTTTGCCCAGTTCAGCTTGCTATCTAGGATTACTCCTAGATATTTAACTGAATCTGAAAACATCAGCTTCCCACCACAGAATACAGGAGCGTCAGCTTTCGGAACTTTATAATTCCTCGTGAAAATGATCAGGTTGGTCTTTTCCGGATTTACCGGGAGTCCTGTGCTACCGCACCAGAGTTCTACGTTGCGCAGCGCCGACCTTATAAGACCCATCAGCGTTTCCAGATGAGCCCCCCTAACTAGGATTACAAAGTCGTCCGCATATCCTTGGGTATAGTACCCTTCTTTATTTAGCCTTCGGAGGAGGCTGTCCACTACGACGTACCACAGGAGGGGCGACAGGGCACCCCCCTGTGGGCAACCCCGCGGAGCTATCCCCCTTACTAGGCCTTCACCCTATCTGGTTTCGAGTCTTCTTCGGCGTAGCATACTTCCTATCCAGCATACTAGCTGAACCGGCACGCCACATCTCCGAGCCTCTCGACAGATGACTTCTGGAGGAGTATTGCTGAAGGCACCCTCTATATCCAAGAAAGCACCCACAGCATACCCCTCTTTCTCCAACTGCTGCTCCAATTTTGCTACAACAGCATGAAGCGCAGTTTCTACCGAGCAGCCTACCTGGAAAGCATGCTGCCCTCTATGCAGCGGGGAGAACAAAAGCACCTCATCCCTAATGTATCTCTCGACCAGCTTCTCTGGCGTCTTCAGAATAAAGTACGTTAGGCTGATTGGTCAGAAATCTTTGGCAGCAGTGTAACCCTCCCTCCCAGGTTTGAGTATGAAGGCCACTCTGCCATCCTTCCATGCCGATGGCACGTGTTTAAGGGCTATACTTGCCCTAAATAATTTCGTGAGAGGTGGGATGACCAAATCCATGCCTTTTTGTAAAAGCGTTGGATGAAGGCCATCCGCCCCTGGTGATTTAAACAAGCAAAAGGACCCTACGGCCCATTCCACCTTTTTGTATTCAGCGACCTTAGCGGCAAAGCTCCAGTCGCCCCTCTCCACCCCCTGGCCCCGGTCTTCCTCCTCTTGGTAGGTTCCGATTCGCTGAAAACCCGGGAAGTGAACTTCCATCAGGTGATTCAGCGTTGCTTCTTCATCTTCGGCAAACTCACCATTATCGAGCCTTATGAGCCCGAGGCGAGCTTCCGGATTTTTCGCTAGGATCTTGTGGAGCTTCGCTGTTTCCGGAATGTTTTTCGATTCCTCGCAGAAGCCCCTCCAGTCTTCCTGCTTATATTTCCTTATATTTTTATTGTATTCGCACTGGGCCTTCTTATGGATGTCCCAGACCTAAGGCAACTTAATTCTATTTGCCCTATTGCACAACATTCTTGTCTTTCTACGGAGTCTCTCCAGGTGGGTATTCCACCATTCTGCTCCCTTCCTAGACTTGATAGTGCTTGTAGGGCAATTGTTCTCATATGACGTTGTCAGAGCCCTTCGCAGAAAATCCGCGGCGTGCTGCAACTCATCAATTGTACCATAGCTTGTGGGGAATTCCGCACCCCTCCCTTCGAGTTCCTCTTTATATGAGTCCCAAAGTGTATTTCTGGGGTTTCTGATATTAGAAACCACCAGTTTTCCTAGGGTTAATCGGAACACTATGTGTTTGTGGTCCTAAAGAGACTCCTCATCGGAGACTCTCCAATCCGCTACCCTGCTCCTCAGTGTACCTGAGCATAGAGTCAAATCAAGAACCTCAATTCTGTTTTTAGTCTGGAATGTAGGAGTATCACCCCGATTCAGAATCTCCAGGTCTGAGCCTACTATGCATTCAATTAAATCTCTCCCTCTGTCATTGATGTTTGTGCTTCCCCACGCCGTGTGGTGAGAGTTAGCACCATAGCCCAACAGAAGAGGAATCTTCTTCTCCTGACAATACCGAATTAGAGCCTCCACCTCTCTGGGAGGCCTCGCGTGGCCCCTTATATATGGAGTCACCAGTGTGACTGAAATTTCTTGTAATTTTGAGGTATAGAAATACTTCAATTCTGAAAAATGTATTGTAATGTTGAAAATGCGTAAAGGAAAATACGGATTAACTATGATTTTAGGTTATGTGTTTTATAACTTTTTCCGGGTTAGATATATGTGTATAAAATAAAATTAAAGTCAATTGGGAAAGTACTGAATAAATAAAATTATATAATTCAGTGCTAACGACATATAAAATGATAATTATTATGTTTTGCTTATTTAAAAATATTTCTTCTCAATTTCGGAGGAAAATTTGATCGAAAGATAGTAAATATTTCTTCATAATTATTAATACTCTCATTCACATTACTTTTTTTAAATTTGTAATACGTTCATAATATAATTAATATATGATGGGTGGAACGGGAGAATGAGCAATAGATAAATTTTTAAAGAAGGGGTCAAGCTATTTGTTATGCTATTCACAAAAAGCATATATTTTAATATCTTCATGGTTCAACAGCAGAAAATGTTAATCTTATGATTTATCATTACCTGAATACGATAATAAATTTCATGTCACACTGTGACATATATATTTATATGTAAAAGCAAAAGGAATGTCGAAATTTTACAATATGAGACAGTATTTTCTACTTCGTGTCAGAATGATAAATCTTACTTTAGATACATGTATAAAAATGAAGGTAATGATAATTCACTTTTCACACTGCATTATATGGTGATTCGTGGACAAAGTTTTCTTTCTGAAATATCGAAGATGAAATAAATCTTGATTTCTTGTTGGGAATTATTTTTATAATTATAAAATGTATCCCGCACACATATTTTTCATTCCTAAAATAACACAAATTTTTATATGATAATTGCAGGCAATAAAATCACTGCATAAAAACAAAAGAAAATCGTTACTTATAAACTATGTGTGCTTTTCTAAAACGAAGGTTTTTTCTTTTCTGACCTGTTGACACATTTACGAATTTTTTTATATAAAGGTCATAGAGCTATTCCAACTTTATAAATTGTTTATCTCGCGATTTGTCCCATCAACAAAAAGTTGGGTTAATAATTATTCATAATTTTCTTCATCATTGTGACAACGATTTTAAATTGTCCGTCAGTACGAGTTAGTGTGATATGTGTAAAAAGAAAATACTGAAATCCAAATTTTACAAAATTTTAGTTTCACAACTGTCAATGAAACATATACTGATTATTTTGATGTATGCTTCCTTTCCATTATTTGTCATTTGTAATAATATTAGGGGCGACCGGAGCAAGGCGGAACAAAAGCACTACTTTTCAATTTGCATTTTGTATTCGTAAAGAATTGTTTTGCCATATTGAACTCTTCACGAAATTGAAACATAAAGGTTCACAGTATATAAAGAAGTATATATAAAGAAGACTCACTTTTGCATATATTTTTTTGCAAGCATTAGCGACATGAAAATTATGTATACACTGTTAAACGGAGATATTTACAATTTTACAATATCATAATGTTACAATGTTATTTACATAAATATCAGTATGCACTTGTGATCACCCTCATTTAGTATTATTGACAAACTTCCATTCTGTCCTGAATATAATTTATTTCTTATGAGAGTTCTAATAATGATCATTCAGTACTCATTCCAAGTTTTTTTGGAATTCATTATTTCAATATTTTCATAATATTTCTTCTTACATACTCATTTTCTTATAATAGTTTGGCATACAGAGAGTATGCGTGAAACTCAAACTGCGCGGTCATAATAACAAAATGGTGGAATTAAGCGGTTGAGTGACTTGGACGAAACGGGGCCATCAAGTGGCTAGATGTATTTATTTGGATCATGGTCAGAAGTGTTTGGAGCTGGTAGTCAGAACCCTCACACTATGGAGACGATCATTCACACGCCTTCACCCCCTACTATTTAGTCCAGGCATCCGTTTTCGCGCACGCGCACTGTGCGCAACTCTCAGTCCAGCGTCCAGCTCGAAATTAGTTTGCTTCTATAATCTGCTCATTTTTTATGTCTGCGTATGCTTATTTTCGATAAAAAATGGATTCAAAAGAAAATAAGGGGAATTCCGTGAAAATCAAGTTTCAGTGCAAATGTTGCGATGACAGTTTTGCAACGAAGTATACCCTATAAAGACACGTCAGAGGGCGAGATCTATGCTCCAATAGCTTTAACCATTTTTTCATGAATAGGCTTCATTTGTTTTTGTTGATTCAACTTGAAATGTTTTAGGAAATACTCCTAGCTATCATATTTTTATTATTGCAGAAACTTTTAGTTGTATGGACAATTTTCATGAACAAATTGTTCATATAATCAGTAATTATTGTCATTATGAAAAATATGGCAGCAAGGAATTTGCTTTTCTTAGACTTCTCGTCCCTTGGATTCAATGCACAGAGGTCTTTTACAGTTTTAAATTCTTTTTGAATATTTCTTGAATTTACTCGATATTTTTTATTGTTTATTCTTACCAAATTGAAACGTTTTGCTTTATGATATTCTACACTATTTTTCGAAATTTCACGATATCGTTTGAAATGTTTTGAAATCTTTTTAAATTTTTTTATTAGTTTATTTTACAAAATAAAAAATCTTTTGAAATTTTCCAAAGAATCTTGAGAACATTCTTTTTGTTTAATCTTGTCACGTACGAATAATAATAAAAATAAAAATCTTGCTGCCTGGTAACAAAAGTTACCTGTATTAATTTATTTTGTAATTACTGATACAGGGGGGGGGGGAGGCTCCCCGAAACTAAAGAGACGAGAGTCTCCTTATTTTGATGTGGGTCTTCACCCCTATTCTCGGCCTGAGAATTGTTGTCCTAAAAATCTCAATTACGCAAGACAAGGGGTTTGGTGAAGCCAAAATAAAAGATGTTCCTAAGTCTAAAATTTCCAATGAAGATACAGTATATTTGATTTAGGTCAAACAAACATTCAGTTTTACATAAAACCAAAAAACATCAGTACAAATAAATAATTAAAACGATACAGCTCACCAAATTAGGTTCCTTATATTACCGCTGGTCGTCGAACAGAAACCTCAAGCAAAAAGGAATCATTGCTTTTCCTTATGCTCTCAAATTTTCAGCCGAATTGAGGGGGCGAAATTCGAAATTTTGTACGCTTATTATCTTATGATGATAAGCTCTAGTCCTTTCATGTTTGCTATACACACACGCGCGAACGCCTATCACTCAAATAAATTCGCTTTTATGAGAAATCGAAAAAATATCTATTTCCCATGAAAGGGAACTACAGTCGTTACCAGAAAATTGCTCCTTTTCGTTTTGAGATTTTTTTTTCTTGAAACAATATTTAAATATGATTTGAAACTAAATAAAAGCGTTTAATTATATATGTATTAATTTGAAATTACTGTAAAACTGAAAATAGTTTACAAAGCTTCAATCGAATGTTCACATTTGCTTAACTACTCGGCAGGGTTGCAGAAAAAGTAATTAGTCCATTGACAATTGAATAATTAAAGTTCAACTGTCAATTCAAATTCTTCAAAGTAGGAATTAAAATTCCTCTAATTGAGAATCGAAATTCAATTTCCAACCAAAATTCTTCCAATTGAGAATTAAAATCTAGTTTCCACTCAAACCCTTTTTCAATTGAAAATTTAAATTAATTTTCCATCTAAAACTATTCCAATTGACAATTAAAATTTAACTTCAATTGTAGTTGTTCAAATTGACCATTGAAACCCAATTTAACTATTTTAAATTAAAATTTTAATTCAATCGTCTGTTATCAAATAATTAAATTATTAATTTATTCGTCATCAACTGAAATGTTGTATAAATTTCGGAAGATTGTCGCATAAAAGAATATGTTAAAATTTGGTATTTAGAAAGATTTGCGTCTAAGTTCCCTGATGAAAAGAAATGTAAAAACTAGCAAAGTGTAAAAAAAATGCAAACAATGTATAATGCCTGTAATGTATTACATTATACATATGTTAATGATAAAAATGTATCATGAGTATCAGTTGAATTGTTCAATTATTACCTGAAATATATTTTTAATTAAAAACTAATTTTTATTTTCAATTTAACAGAATGTAATTATTAACTGAATTTCAATTGTCAATTAAACAGAATTCGATTAAAAGTTAAATTTGAATTCTAAATCTGAACCAAATTCAACTAAAAACCAATTTCAATTGTCCATTGAAAAAAAAAAAACAATCAAAAATCAAATTTCAATCGCCAGTTGAACGAAATTCAATCAAATTCCAATTCTCAATGAAAATTTGTATCATTAAGGATCATAACCCAATTGATAATTGAGGTCCAATTGAATTTAAAATTCAATCGATTATTTGCAACTCTGCTACTCAGGATCTCAAATTAAAAGATTTCTATTTCTAAGACAAGATCCGTAACTTGCTCAATTTCAAACAGATTCAGAATCGACCTGTAAAATCAATTATTGTTCAATTTTTAATAATTGAACTACAATTCGATGTGATTTATTATAATAGGAAAAGTTCTTGGTAAAAGCGTAATAATTTTCCCCTTTTTCAAATTGTTTTGTTTGAATTTGTACATCCTTGCAACAATTTACCAGTATATACAACATCATTTTAAATACAGGTTCCCAATATTTTGACTTTTGCGAAATCTTGTATTCTGTTGTAAAAAAATTGGCAATCTCGTACAATAGTTTACATAATATTAAAAGTATATTTATGACGTCAAACACCTGAACTAAATTATCGAAAATTCTGTAGGTTTTTGTAATACCTTACAGATTTTCATAACAAGGAAAAAAAAGGTATTAATAAAAAGTTATACTAATTTTTGAATTTTGGAAACTTGTACTTCATTGTCGAAAAGAAAGAAAAAAAAAAGAAATTAAATTCTTTTCTACAGAAAACACAACAAAAATTACCTATTTGTTTTCAACTGTATTTTCTTGTTAAGCTCTGTTCATTTTTTTTTTACAAAAAGTGCGTGCCCAAACAAAAATCATAGTTGTAGAAATGTTGTACCCTCCTGTGGAAATGTTTTCCACGAGTGTATCCCCTCATCTTGCTTGAAAAATGTTTTCTTTTCTAGGAATGATAAGTGTTCGATATTCATTTATACATAAAAATCCAACAATTCCATTCCCAAATTAGAAAAAAAGAATTTTATTATGGTGAGTTTTTAAT
>CAKNXH010058907.1:74815-86419 GCA_932178445.1 Andricus quercusramuli
TTGTCACGACGCTCTTCCGATCTGGACGTCGTGACAATATATATATATATATATATATATATATATATATATATTGTAACTCGCGAGTTACAAGGGCCGCCTGAGCATAGGCAGAGGAGGCTGCTCCTGAGTGATGCAAATAGAAAATTGCATCACACAGGAGGGACCTCAAAGCGCAGGCTCGAAGACTCCCACCCAAAGTGAGATTGCGTAAGCGGGAGAGGGTAATGTGGAGCAGCAAGGATAAAAAGCGCTGCTCGAACGAAAATAGGCATTCTGAAATCTTGTGCCCAAATTGCCAGGATCTCAGGGTGAAAACCTTGTGGGAAGGTCTGAGGATTGTATCCTCTCCTACCTTGCCACACAACCTTCACCAAATTCAAAGGCGAAGCCCTCTGAAGAGGAGTAAAAGGTAATTGCATTGCTTTAAACTGCTCACGCGGAGATTCAACTTTGAGTGTGCGATCCCGACAGATTTCGGTCAAAGTGGACGAAAACTTTTTCTGCGCGATTTTGAGACTCGCGATAAAAATCGCTGTGAGTATTTTGAAAAGTCTGAGCGAAGTATTTAAAAACTTGTGAATTATTGCATTCGATTTTTGAGCTAAGCTAAGGTTGTACCAAAGCCCAAGGTCTACACTATCGAATACAATATTTTAAAGATCTAGAATTTAGGCCTCTGAGATTTATAAGCACTAAGAAGAGTTACACTGCTCTTAACCGTGGTTAAGAAAATCTGAGAGAATAAATTCCAGAAAACCATCAAATAGTTCGTTTAACGGACCTATCTTGAAAGGCAAGGGATATAAATTCCTCAAATTTACAATAGAGTAAATTTGGGGAAAGTCGAGACACTCCATCCTCGCTTCACTTGCTCTCTCTCTCGCCTATGCGAATACCTGAGGCTCGAACGCTCTAGCCCAGGTGATAGAATCCAAGCGTGCTGTCATAGCCACTGAGGGGATTAGCCCTCCGCACCTGAGCGACAGGTCATAAACTTGATTATTAAAAGCATTATCTTTTCTTTTATATTCTAATTATCCAATCATTATATTATTACCTCGTATATAAAATTAAGGAACTACTTCACACCTGTGCCTTTACTTTGCCTGTCGATCCATTAGAAGGATAGGTACTATGAATCACTCATGAACGAATTTTCTAATGGATACGAAATTCATGCGAAAGTAAAGACCAGGTCATTGACCCTTATTTCTTTCTCGAAATTTAAAATCTAAAGTTAGGACTTTAGCTTCTCTTAAGGCTACGACCAAAACTGCCTAAGCGCAGTCTTAAAATATTATTAGGAATCACTGTATTTTAATCTTGTGTATAGATCCTTACATTGTATAAACTCTATTTTTTTATCTACTACTTATTTTATCCTCTGTGTGACTTACTTTTTAATTTAGACTAGGACATGGCTTTCGCCATGTGTAGGGACCAGGTGTAAATATAGACTAGAGCAGGCATAATTGAATAAAAGAACCATTTCAAGTGAATCAAAGAATCTTATTTCTTCTCCGTGGTAGTCCCTTCTTGATATTTTATACTCTTCTTAATTAAAATTATCTCGTTAGTTAAGATACAGACAACTTAGCTGTAGCATCATAAAAGCCGCAGGTTGCAATATATATATATTGTAACACGTCAAAATTTTAGTTCGTATTGTTTACATTATTATTTGGATTCTGAAGCGACATTGGGTCTCTCGGCACGTGGCACGACACTCCAAGGGCATACTTAGATTAATTTTGAGAATTTAGGATTAATCCGTAGGGTATTTTCTTTTGTTTGTTATGTATGATCTTGCCTCATGGATATTCTCAACGTGGGACATCGAGGGATTTTGGGACTCTGTGAGGCCTCCAGAGAACTGGGATTTACTCGCTGCCACCACTTCCAATTAAGAATCGAGATTCAAATTTGAATCTGTTTCCCGCCTTTCCATTTGCTGTCTCCAATATTCCCGGAACCTGGCTGGAAACCTCGGATGCCTCCAGAGCCAGGGACGACCGCGCATCCTGGTCCCTAGGCTTTGGGAATGAACTTAGTAACCAGGAGCTACAGGACCTTGGTCTGCACCAGTAATCCATATGTGGGAGGAAGTCCTCACATCCTTTAACCGGGCCCTCGACGCGACAGCACTGGATCGAGATCTCAGCCTACCTCAAGACTCCTATGCTACGGATGCGAAATAGGTCTGTTTGTCCTAGATTTGTGCCGTGTGTTCGTCAATGCGGAGAATCTCGCTCCAGAGAGGACGAGAACTTCCTCATTTACCGGAAATGCAACGGATCTACTTCGCCGATTTTATTTTGATTACAGGCGACCAGTTAGGCCGCCCCTGCCTCACCTCTCTAGTGGCCATACATCTGAGCTGAGCGAGCGAGTTCAAATCTACCAATCCCCGGACAGCGCCGAGCAAGCAGCCAATCAACGCCGTGCCGGGGAAACTCGCCTTGAGAAGAAGGGCTACGAGCCCGCCGACGACCATGAAGAGTCCTTCTTCGTTCGGTTGCCACGTGCCGAGACGCAGTCGCGTAGTTTCGCAATCGTTTCTTTTCCTTGCTTTCGAATTCAAAATTCTGTACTCGCGTTAAAGTAAAGTAGCTTCAGTTTCATTATCAATCGAAGATTGAGGTAAGATCTCTTGAATTCAGGTAGGCGGTTGGCGACCTGATTCGGATGCTCCCGTTCACCACCTTTTGCTTCCTGGTGGATTTCAGTAATAACTGTTTAGACCGGTGAACGTGAGGACCCGATGAAGTCTCCAATGGCGTTGGTTATTGGTATTATTTTTGTATAAAATGATGTATTTTCCACTATTGGTGGACATCGTGGATTTCATTGGATTATCTCTTGACTCAGGTAAATTGTTTTCGGGCAAATATGAGATTATAGAAATTCGCATTGTCAACGTTACTGCATGTTAATTTTTGGACGCCATGTTGGCCTCATGGATTTATTGCCGCTTTCGCTACCGCCGATATTCGGCACGCGTGTAGCTTCCGGGGAAACATAACCTCAAAATGCCTATTGTTAATTTTTTGGGTTCCGTAATTATTTAGTGCCTTAGAGGTTAGGGATCGGGTATTCTGGTATTCGCCCTTGGAGTATCGGTCGAACGATTTAGCCTTTTCTTGTTATTTATCTCTCATAATTTGTAAAATAATTTTCTGTCGGGAAACCCTTTTTTTTATTGTACATGGAATCCGATATCAATAAATGTGAAATTGAATGACATGGTAATTAAATGGCCAATTTATTTACGAGTAAGAACAACTTTGGCTACGGGGTCGCTTATTGAGTAAGGACGAACCACCCCTTCTACCACCACTCTTTTGAGGGCTGACGCTGCCAGGGCATAACCTATGGCCACTCCCAGATTTTGTTGAGTTTTTGTGCTTCCGACTGGCGCATACGCGCCTGGCGCCCAACGACTTACCTTGATACTTTCCGGTTTTGTGTATTAGATTATTTTTAGGATCATGGGCGTGGACCAGGGGTAAGTAAGAAAAAGAATTAAATAAATTCTACCTTACAAATGACGCAGCCAACGTGGGGCTTTTGTAAATAAAAATAAAACCTATGGCTAAATTTACCCTGAGCCAAGGAGAGCCAACTGAATTATCCGCAAAATTTGATAACATATATTTGATCGCTGAATTTATTAATATGATGTGCATTGATTTTCTTGTTGACCTGTCATTGATACTATTGTGTTTATTTTATTGAAACTGTGATTGATACCATAATATTTATTTTATGAGCCTGTTATTGATAATATTATTGATTTGAACCATGTTATTGATTACTTGAATTTATATGCAACCTGTGAAATGTTAAAATTGATTTGAGCTAAGTCTCGATAGCACGATTTAGAGAGTGAATTTCGTGTTCCCGAGCTACGCGAGTGTTTTCGTTCCACAGTGGTGATACGGTTCCGCGAAAATCGAGATAACAGTGAACTCCGAAAATGGCAGATCCACGGGACGCATTGATCTACGCGCTGTCGAACGATCAATTGATTGACGAACTGGACAACAGACAGCTGTCCACCGAGGATACAGTCCCAACATTGCGCGACCGTCTAATAAAATTCGCGCGTTTTCAGAGAGAAGCCACGGGAAATGACAGCCCGGGTAATTTGCGAGTATAGTGACCATGATATAGTCAGTGACTGTCGAAGTGCTATAGTGACGCGTGAACAGAATTTCGATTCGGGATTCGAGGGAGTAAGCGCGGAAAACATATCCGATAGTTTCGGTGCAATGGACCTCGGAGTGTCAAGTGTAGGTAAGCCGGGTGCACTCTCGTTGCCGACGCACGGAGCGTCCATCCCCACCACGCCCGCTCGCAGTACAGGGACTCTCGTTACGTACGTGGTCTCGACGGCCAGCATCCCTTCGCCGATCGAATCGCCAGCCAATACGACGGTCCCGCGCGACACCGCTCCCCTCTCCAACCATACCGGCACAGTGCCTCGCACTAGTAGCCGCTACGCTGCTCCCGCAGCACCCTTGCCACTACACGAAAACTACCCCGTTTCTTGTCCGTTTTTGAGCGCGCTTTCGGGGTCTGACGCATACTACTCGTGTTCGCTACCGATGCCTACTCAACGCTATAGTGATGCCGGATTGTTAACCGGCCAGATTTACCGGTCCGTACCACACATTCGCTATCGTGTACCGGGCGATGGTTCTTTTCCAGAAACTGATGTTTGGGATACCGCTTACCAAAGTAATGGGAATCAAAGGGAATTTGTGACAGCTGATACCTGTCAACCGAATCTTGGACACCCAGATCCTAGGGTATCCTCAGCGGGTTACCCCCAACATAGCACGGCTTTCTACGGTAATTCGCGTACCCGCGTAAGTTTCGGTGAACCACGTGCGCGTCCGCAAGAAAATTTTACGCAGTCTAGGCGTCAACACAGCGGGCTAGGCTCACCCCACTTTCGATCCGTTTATGAAATATTACGGAAGTGGAATCTTTGCTTTTCGGGTAATCGCAACGAGGACTTAGAGACTTTTCTAATGCGAATCAATCAATGTCGGGGTTTAGTGCCGATATCAGATAGGGAATTATTACTTTGTATCCCTTTCTTTTTATCGGATATTGCCCTTCACTGGTACAACAATTCGGTCGAAGGGTGGGATACATGCAAATATTTTGTGGAGGCAGCAAGAACTCGTTTCGGGGATCCGGACTACCAATTCGAGCTGAAACAAGAAATTCATAATCGCACGCTAGGGCTCGACGAACCCGTGGCCGATTTTTTAACCTGCATCCGCACAATGCTTAATCGATTAGTACCCCCGTATGCGGAACATGAGCAAATAAACTATGCTCATCGGAATATGCTGCCTAAATTGCAGCTCACTATCCATGGAAGTGAGGTTATACATTTCGATCACCTAGAGCAAGTAGCGATCCGAGTCGAAAAGTCCCTTCGAGCCCAATGAACTTTTAGGCCCCCAATCTACCTGAGAAATCACTGCTACCTGGCCTAGCTTACCGAGAGCCTAAGCGACACTCTTTCCCTCGACGAGGCACCGCGATTAATTTAATTGAAGCTACCGAAGGGGATATATCCGAAGTCCAAGTCGGCGAACTAAATTATACCGCCTACCCTAAGAACGGGAGCAAGTCTAACGCTAGGCCCACCATGAACAAAAACGTCACAAGTAAACAAAAGGCCCAACCGAAGGGGAATACCACTAAAGGGAATAATACCCACCATAATCTAGGTCCCTCCGACAACCCTAATAGACAATCGGCTGGTAATTTACTAAATTCTTCGGGGATATCAACCACCCCTCCTATGGGCGCTCCTCCTTGCAGTCAGCCTAGACCAGCTACCGTAGAGCTATTTTGTTGGAATTGCCACCAACAAGGGCATAGATTTGGTGATTGTAGGGAACCTCGGGGCACATTTTGCTATAAATGCGGCGACCCCGGTAGTACGTCGCGAAATTGCACTAGATGCCCGGGAAATGCCAGCGAGGGTGGTTAGAACGGACCGTCGCGCCTCCTGATTGCTTTAAACCCGGCCGAACAACCTGATTCGGGCCCTATTCTTTATGTAACCCTGTCCATCAAGGGGGAACCCCTAAGAGTCATGGTTGACTCTGGGTCCAACCGATCCTTTTTAGGCCAACCCGGCATTCAACTTATCGAAAAATCGGCCCTGCCGGTCTCGCGTATAAAATCAGGCCTGGTGAACTCCGCGTTCGGACAACTTGAGATAGTAAACGAAATGGTGAAATTACCCATAGTCCTGAACGGAAAAGCGAAAAATTTCAAAGCTCGAATATTACCAGCCCTGAATTTACAATGCGCTTTTGGCACGGACTTTTTGCATTATTTCGGAATCATGACCGATTTTGTTAATTACCGATGGTGTTTCGCTACCGAACCCGGCACATTTTATGATTTTGAATTAGAATATCCTCACCATTCTGCGGCAGCAATGTGTTGCGCGCTGTTATCTCTGACCGACAAGCAATCAGAACAATTAACCGCTTCCCTAGACAGAATAACTCCTCCGGTTCCGGATACCTTGCCCTCTACACACCTCATACAGCATAGTATCGATGTGGGCAATAGCCCTGTCATAAAACAGCGCTACCGGCTAAGGTCGCCGAAAATTCACGAGGCTACCGTGCAAGTAGCAAAGGAGTATTTAAAGAACGGTATAGTCGAACCATCAACCAGCGACTGGTCATCTCCTATCGTGATGACCCGCAAACCCAATGGAAGCTATAGATTTTGCATGGATTTCCGGAAGTTAAATTCAGTAACCAAGAAAGATGCCTATCCCCTCCCTTACATGACGGGAATACTGGACAAGCTTAGATGCGCGAGTTATATATCCACCCTTGACCTAAGTCAAGTCCTAGTCATGCAAGACCTTTTCATCAAATGGGTGGAATTTTGTCCGCTGCAACGATCTACCGGACCTAAAATTCGCGACGCTTTTAAAGAACTCGTCTTGATGCGCTGGGGAACACTCCAAGTCTTACTGACCGATAACGGGACCGAGTTCGTGAACGTCTCACTCAAGGAACTGGCTCGGGAATACAACATCTATCATACCACCACCCCACCTTATCATGCCCAAGCTAACCCCGCCGAACGGATAAATCGGGTTCTGAAAACAATGGTAATAATTTTCATTGAGCATGACCATAGAGCATGGGACCAGTACCTTTCAGAATTCCGATTTGCATTCAACACCACCCTTCACTCTTCCATAAAGACCACACCGGCATTCCTAAACTTTGGTCGCAACCCTAAAGCGGTAAATTCCGTCCCTGCACATGCATCACCTTTCCTGTCAGATCCCAGTAAAGTAGAATCTCAAGATCCGGTCGTATGGGCGGAAAGAATGGAACGCCTATCTATACTCAGAGATTGGGTAGTACGAAATCTAGAGGAGGCCTATCAGCGCCAAGCCCGTTACTATAATATGAGGCGACGAGAGCCCGTATTCACCGTTAACGATCTGATCTTGATCAAATCCCGTCCTTTGTCTTCCGCTGAAAAAAATTTCTCCTCCAAACTTGCAGAAAAATTCCATGGCCCCTTCCGCTTAACTGAACAACTCTCCCCTGTAGTATTCGAAGTTTCAAATTTGCAAGATAAATTTGTGAGCAAAAGGCATTTTAAGGATTTCAAATTATATAGAGCCTAGTTTGAACCCGTTTCTTTTGTGTGATCCTAGGACTTTGAAGCTATCGAATTTGGCGTGAGTGCTGCTATCGTCGCTGTCGAGGTTACCGAGCCAACCAGTCTCAACCATGTCGGAAGGTGGCCCTAATCGGCTACCAACCCCTATGGACGAGTTGGAAGTCCAGTTCCGCAGGTTATTAAGGACAAATCCTGAAATTTCCCCAGGCTAGCGCCACTTGCAGCCCTACCTGCCATTACTCCACGCGGCCTTGCAAGTACAACCAGGATTGGCCCCGGCTCTCATGATGGCAGCTGAAGAGTACGTCGCCTCCACCAGCCGGCTCATACCTCCAGCATCAACCGGAACCAGCGGCCCCTCGACGGACCACGTGTGTTACTGTCCTCAGTTTCAAGAAAATGCTACCGTGGGAACGCAGACACCACGTCGCCGAAACCAGGTCTCCGTGGCCACCCAGACTCCAGCAGCAATGAACCACAAAAATGTCCGGACCGAAGCCACGCAGACGGCATCCCGAGAGGTAGCTTACACCACCTTTAGCTCCCGGACCCAACCTACGGGAACGGAAGCCTCTACCAGTGACCACATTTCTACCGGAACCATTCCAAGACATCCGTCAGGCTACCGATTTACTCATGTGGGCAAAGGGAGCAGCGATTCCGAGGAAGAAGATCGACGACCGGGAAGGATCCCCATACCTGCGCCTCGACGTAACGTACCGACGTCAACCTGCAAGTTGCCTTCCGAATTTGAAAAGCCCAGGTGCTCAACTCCACCACCAAGGATGGGATCCGGAACTGTTTTCCGGGAACATGACGGGCCATCAGAGCCGAAGGCCAGGCGCCGAGGAGCTTCACCACGTAGGAAGCCTGCGACATCATGCTGGAACTGTGGCTCAACCAAGCACACCCACTCCCGCTGCCCACATACGCCACTCCACACCTACTGCTACCGCCGCGGTAAACCCGGCGTCACCATCACGGGCTGCGACGACTGCTACGACCAGTGGAGGTCAGAAGGACCCTACCGCCCTGGACAGTCAAAGAAATAGGGAGTCGCGAGACGACTACAGGGGCCAGGACCGCCCACCGTCCACCTAACTCGTGTCATCCGCGGAACTCGCCACTCTACTTCTCTTTTCCAGTTTTTCTTTTTTTTTTCGTCTGCTACAATTTGTTAGCTTTATTTTAGAGATAATTTTTCTTAATTTAACACGAAAATTCTATCGAGGCCGTAGTGATACCGTCAACCTACGGAAAAATTATTTCAATCATCATAATACTAGTTACACTTTTTTTGTTTCGCTACCGTCTTGATAGTAAAGGATGAAACTCGCGGCTCTCGAAGCTATTACACGTTGAATTTCGCCGCTGCCGACAATACAATGAAACGATCACCTAAAAATAGAATCATTGTGCCTTATTTTCCATTCCGTTCATTCATGCCCGGAGAATTATTGAGGAAAAAAAACTTTTCTGTTCTTCGTCAACAAAGATTCATTTAATGTCCAATAACGTAAATAAACCTTAGTTCACGTGCAGAACCTCTCTCTTAACTTTCTCACACCCTCTACCTCCAATTTGCTTCCCAGCACAATTCATCCATCTCACCAACCCTTCCAGTCATGACTTAGCTCAAGTTCCTAGTTGTATCCAACTTATTATAATTTAAAATAACACTCATTAGAGGTCAGAAAATTGCTATATGCCACGCCTTGGAGACTCGTGCCAGGTCGACTCTGTCGCGTTACTGCCGCCTGCCTGATGGAGAGGGTTCCTTACACCAAATTTATTTTTTATTATTCCTTTTTTTTTGATTAAATCAAAGCCAAATCGAATTTTATAATTTTTCGTTTTGAGGGCGGCCCGCCCATATTGGTTTCTGACCTGTCTAAAGTTTTCTTTTAAGGGGCTCGCTCCAGTAGTTCGAAAGGAAGTAAATTCGAGAATCATGTTTTATTTTTTTTTGTTCACGGCCACGGTTGGCCTTTTCCCACGGAGGGGGTGTTGTAACACGACAAAATTTTAGTTCGTATTGTTTACATTATTATTTGGATTCTGAAGCGACATTGGGTCTCTCGGCACGTGGCATGACACTCCAAGGGCATACTTAGATTAATTTTAAGAATTTAGAATTAATGCGTAGGGTATTTTCTTTTGTTTGTTATGTATGATCTTGCCTCATGGATATTCTCAACGTGGGACATCGAAAAATTTTGGGACTCTGTGAGGCCTCCAGAGAACTGGGATTTACTCGCTGCCACGACTTCCAATTAAGAATCGAGATTCAAATTTGAATCTGGTTCCCGCCTTTCCGTTTGCTGTCTCCAATATTCCCGGAACCTGGCTGGAAACCTTGGATGCCTCCAGAGCCAGGGATGACCGCGCATCCTGGTCCCTAGGCTTTGGAAATGAACTTAGTAGCCAGGAGCTATACCTTGGTCTGCACCAGTAATCCATATGTGGGAGGAAGTCCTCACATCCTTTGACCGGGCCCTCGACGCGACAGCACTGGATCGAGATCTCAGCCTACCTCAAGAATCCTATGCTACGGATGCGAAATAGGTCTGTTCGTCCTAGATTTGTGCCGTGTGTTTGCCAATGCGGACAATCTCGCTCCAGAGAGGACGAGAACTTCCTCATTTACCGGAAATGCAACGGATCTACTCCGCCGATTTTATTTTGATTACAGGCGACCAGTTAAGCCGCCCCTGCCTCACCTCTCTAGTGGCCATACATCTGAGCTGAGCGAGCGAGTTCAAATCTACCAATCCCTGGACAGCGTCGAGCAAGCAGCCAATCAACGCCGTGCCGGGGAAACTCGCCTTGAGAAGGAGGGCTACGAGCCCGCCGATGACCGTGGAGAGTCCTTCTTCGTTCGGTTGCCACGTGCCGAGACGCAGTCGCGTAGTTTCGCTATCGTTTCTTTTCCTTGCTTTCGAATTCAAAATTCTGTACTCGCGTTAAAGTAAAGTAGCTTCATTTTCATTATCAATCGACGATTGAGGTAAGATCTCTTGAATTCAGGTAGGCGGTTGGCGACCTGATTCGGATGCTCCCGTTCACCACCTTTTACTTCCTGGTGGATTTCAGTAATTACTGTTTAGACCGGTGAACGTGAGGACCCGATGAAGTCTCCAATGGCGTTGGTTATTGGTATTATTTTTGTATAAAATGATGTATTCTCCACTATTGGTGGACATCGTGGATTTCATTGGATTATCTCTTGGCTCAGGAAATTGTTTTCGGGCAAATATGAGATTATAGAAATTCGCATTGTCAACGTTACTGCATGTTAATTTTTGGACGCCATGTTTGCCTCATGAATTTATTGCCGCTTTCGCTACCGCCGATATTCGGCACGTGTGTAGCTTCCGGGGAAACATAACCTCAAAATGCCTATTGTTAATTTTTTGGGTTCCGTAATTATTTAGTGTCTTAGAGGTTAGGGATCGGGTATTCCGGTATTCGCCCTTGGAGTATCGGTCGAACGATTCAGCCTTTTCTTTTTATTTATCTCTCATAATTTATAAAATAATTTTCTGTCGGGAAACCCTTTTTTTTATTGTACATAGAATCCGATATCAATAAATGTGAAATTGAATGACATGGTAATTAAATGGCCAATTTATTTACGAGTAAGAACATCTCTGGCTACGGGGTTGCTTATTGAGTAAGAACGAACCACCCCTCCTACCACCACTCTTTTGAGGACTGACGCTGCCAGGGCATAACCTATGGCCACTCCCAGATTTTGTTGAGTTTTTGCGCTTCTGACTGGCGCATGCGCGCCTGGCGCCCGACAACTTACCTTGATATTCTCCGGTTTTGTGTATTAGATTATTTTTAGGATCATGGGCGTGGACCAGAGGTAAGTAAGAAAAAGAATTAAATAAATTCTACCTCACA
>CAKNXH010058907.1:86519-105085 GCA_932178445.1 Andricus quercusramuli
ATATATATATATATATATATACAGTAAGGCCAAATTCATAGTAGTCACATCCATGAGTGCGACAAAGACGCTCTCATTCGCCATCTAGTAGCCTCTCACTCGCACTTACGCTTCCCTATGACTACCATGAAATTGACCTTACTGTATATTCTTTTTAAGTTATTTTAAAATTGAAAATGATTTATAAGGTTTCAATCGGTTTAGATTTGTTAAATTGCTAGGCGTATATAATTGATACAGTTTTTTTTTTCAACGTTAAAATCTAGAAATTCTTCCATTTCGAACTGATTCCGAATTGTCTTGTTAAATCGAGTATCACTCGCTTGTTGACCTTTTATATATAGTTCAATTTTACAAAATCATTATAATGTATATTCGCGATTTATCAATAAAAAAAAGGTCTCTTCATCGATAATGGTAATTTTCAGATTAATATAATTGATTTTTATGATTTTTAGGAAATGTTGTTTAGTTAGTCTTAACGTCAAATTATCAGGGTAGCCACCTACCCGAGTGAGTCGGGACAACCGGGTCAAAGCCGGGAGATATTTCGCACGATTTGGAAAAATTTTCAAGTTGAAATTAGAAAACGTATAATTTTCAAGGTGATTCGCATAACTAAACTCTAAGGATTCACAATATTTCTTGAAATATTCAGAATTCTGTAATTTTGAAACAGTGGATATGGCAGCGACTTTGGTTTTGACAGAGATCATCCTTTTGGTGGAAAGAAAACTATCCAGTTCTTTCTGCATGTTACTCGATACTACCTCTCTGAGTTCAAATCAATAGAAATTTCGCTAACTCATTCCGTACACTCAATTTTAATTGATGAATCAGTCACTTCCAGAAGTTTACTAATTTTAACAGTAAAAATACCGTAACTGAAATTAATTATTTATACACCAGTGTTACTCATAATATTAAAGTGTATTTCGAAATTGTCATTTTACTAAATGAATAAGAAATTATTACATGTGTGATAAAATTAATTTTTTTTTTTAATTTCATATTTACAAACGGTGCACAAATATATTTGGTACGTAACCTCTTAAAATTAACTGATTCATTCAATACAATCAATGAGCAATCTTCGCTTCACCAATCCAATCAATACAACTCTACCAACTGTCAGTGACTCAATTCTAGCTACAGCAGCTAGTAGAATTCAATCGACAATCAGTTATATTTTACTAATTCAGATTTAGAGACACGATATGATGCTTGTTAATAATATATTCGTCGTCTTTGAAACTTTTATAAATTTTAATTTAAGAGTGTAGTCTCGAATGCGTAGTTCTAAACCATTTGAATCTCTGAGGCCTTGAAACTAAAGTTTTTTTGTTGTTTAATTTTCAGAATAATTCTTGAAGGTTTCAAATTTAAATAATTATTCAAAATGTCAGAACCATTCCGCTAATAAGTATTCCAAAATTTCATATTAAAAGCCTTGATAGTCTGTTTTTGAATTTAATAATTTTCAGTCGTAATTGTGAAGCAATTTTAAATTGAAAGCCTAATATTGCATAACTTCAAGAATAATGGGACCACATTACAGCAACCTTGTTTTTTTTTTCTTCTAATTTTCAATGTAATATATTAAAATTGTCCGATTTTTAGTTGAAGGTTTCAGCGAATGAACAATTTTCAATTTGAAAAATATTTGATTGGGAAATCCCAAGAATGAATGACAATTCTAAAGGAAGATTTGAAATGATAAGAAAAATTAAAATTGAGAAAAAAGTAATACCAAAAAAATTTTTTTACAAATTAACTATCTGGAATTGATACATCAGTAAAATGAATAATTCCGGTAATTTTAAATGGTTATAAGTTTATGGTTATGAAGTTACATGTTGAACGTTGAGTTTTTAAATTTTACTTTCTTTGGTTTTAATTTTGCAATTAAAATTGAATTGATTGAATTTTGGAAAGTAAAATTAGCAATTAATTTTTAGTCTTGAATGAAGTTCGCACTCGTTGGAGTTCGACGTCCCGGAGAAGAAATTTGTTCATTTTGAATGTTTTTTTTTTTGTTTTTTTTTTAATTACTAGGTTGTCTAATCGTACTCAATACTTATATATAATTTTCTTTTGTAGTAAAAAAAAAATTGATCAGCATTTCGAACTCGAAAGTTCATTGCCTCACTACCCGATTCGGGTAGTGTTTCTAGGTGGATAAATACTACCAGTGTGGGTCCACCACACCCACGACGGGTCAACAACACGCAGTATTCCCCGAACGGTCACCCATCCAAGTACTAACCGCGCCCAACGCTGCTTAACTTCAGTGATCTAACGGGAACTGGTGTTTTCAGCGTGGTATCGCCGATTTAAAATTTTAAATTTAAAATTCTAAAATTTAAGATTTCCTGAATCCTGGATTTTAAATGACCCGAATTTTGAAATTCTAATTTAAAAAAACTATTCAAACCTTAACATCTTGACATTGTTTTCTTCATTATTCTTTCTTTTAGATTTATTATCGTATATCCATCGTGGGCGTCAGCGCCCTCAAGGGAACCCTCATCAGGTAAGTGGCCCTTTAATGGGTCCTCGGGTGTCTGGCCTTTCTTTGGCCCTTTCAAGGTGGCGGCGCGAAGGCTCCACACCCGGGCTAAGTGGTGCCAGGAGTATTCCTGGGACCTAGAAAGAGATACCTACCTCGGCCGGGGTTATTGGGCTGTTGTAAGAGGACTCTTGATTCTATGTGGATGCTAAGGGTTCTGGAAATGTAGGTGATAAAAGTTTGAACTATGTTTCTTTCACAGCGCGACTATATGCATCCACAGACGGAGTGCCTGTCACTACTGGGTGAAATGGGCCTGAAAACGGGGCATAAGTGGCCGAGGATGACGGTATTTCATCGTGACTTTGGTTACGAAGTGCAAGTCATGATATGTTTTCTAAAAAAAAAATTCCTTCTGTATGTTTTGCCGACTGCCCAGATTCCCGCCATCGGTTGGCTTCCAACCACTGAATCCTATGTACGTGCTGGTGTGGATCCAGTGTCACTATTTCAGTGTGGAGGGGAAGCCCCTCACCAAGGCTCACTGGACCTTGGTAAGAATCTTTAAGATCAACTTTTCGTATCTCTTTTACCATTTTTCTTCCTTTTTCTTGATCGCAAGATCTGCAGCGTCGCTCCCAGGAGGTAACCCGGGCCTGGGTTCCCGTTGGCGAAGAGGGGTACCTACTCCCAGGGGCTCGGCCGATTCCAGAGGACAATTCGGAAGAGGATTGGCTCGCCGGGTGCGACTAGTAATTTAAAAAAAGGGGAGGGGGGTTCCAGAAGTATTTCTATTTGTAATTTTTCAGTTGCTCTTTTTATCCTTTGATTAAGTGTTTTTCATAATAATAAAAGAGGGGGTAGGGGATATTTAGTTGAGAGGGAGTCTATTGCCCTTTATGAATTGTCTTGTTTTAGCAGCAACTTTTAGCCGCCTCTCAATGGATTAGTTCCTCCCTGAAAGTTACTTCCTTCCCAAATTCTTTAGTAATAAGTTTTCTATGTTTAGTCTCTGGGTTGATTGCTTTTAACCATTAGAATTCTAAGAAAAAAAAAAGAATATTAAATTCTTAATTTCAAACTAAATATGAGCGGAAGGCGGTGTCATAAAACTTCCCTTATTTTGATAATTTCTCTGCCTTTCTTTTTTTTTTCTTTCTCAGTTTGTTGGAAAAAGTTTCTGGCAAAACGACGACATTTCTTTCCATTCAGACACACAAGCGGACAGCATACGTAACCTTAATTTTCAGAATGGCTGCAGCGTCTGCGTGGGTTGTAGAATCGTTGACTTCGCTGTCGTTGAATTGGGGTGCGGCGGTGTAAGGATCGCAGTTCTAGGTGATACGTCAGTTGTCTTTTCACAAGCAGAGTTACTCATGCTTGTTGGTAGGATCTGGATCGTTGAAGGACGTTCGATCTCGACGCTGGTTTTCTTTTGCTTCGATGTAGGTTGTCCAATATCGTCCTTGGCACGGTAGGTGCTGGGTTCCTTTCTAGATGTCTTACAACGTTGACATCGAATTTTTACAATTCCAGCCTTGAAACGAGGGTAGCAACAGCAAATACTCAATCCCACGGCGAGTAGAGCAAGGCCGATATAGGAGCCATGGATCAGCATTAGGTGATTGGCCCTGAATCGACGTTGTAGGTTTATCTCGTTCAGCTGTTGTTCTAATTCGTACAGGAATTTCTCATTTTCAGCAAAGGCTACACTTTCAACAAAGGTATCCTTTAGGAGATACTCTTTTTTTTAGTCGTTAAAGTAGGTTGCCCTTGTTCATGTAGGAGTGTAGATAGATCGGCCAGATTTAGATGTAGGAGGGGTTCGTAAATAACCTCCATTGATCCGATCTTGTTTGTTGATCCAAAGATCGTTTGATCCTGCGCTCTGAGCTGACATCCGGGTGCAATTTAGATTATTCCAATTTTATCCTAGTCAATTAGAGTTTTAGTCTTATTGGAACACCTTAATATGACGGAGAGGGGATCAGGTAGGGAATAGAGCCACCCATTCAAAGAATCAATTGGAACCCATTCCGATTCTTTGCTATAGGTCACTCGGATGTCACACTTACGGAGGAACTTTGTCGAAGGGTTTAAGAGGAGTTCGCTTTCGCACGATCGATACTTCGTGTTTTCGTTAATAGGTAAGTTGTTTTTGCAAATCATGTAATATGAAGTCCTTGTGCATGATTCTATCTGACGATGATTCAATAAGATGCGTGTCCTTTGTGATTCTCCCACGGCAATGTGGGAAAATTTCGGTAAGATGTACGCACTTCCTGAAGCATTTCCCAGCACTGATTGGCACACTGGTACCGGGTGTAGTTGGTACAGCTGGTAGTAGGTATGTTCCAGTAATGGAACGTCCACAAGTATACTTAGGATTTCCTTTTTGTAGAGTGCTGTGATGTTGACAACGCTGGATAACTCCTTAAGATCTACCTGTGGTCCTGGGACCGGGAAGTCGACTCGAGAGTGATGAACCTGGATATCCCGATAGATTGGCTCCAACTGATCAGATGTTAAAAGGGAGAGATGCATTCGTCCTTGACGGGATGTGTGAACGACCTCCAGGATTCGGTTTGCAGCGCGGATGTAGTCGTCGATGCAGGCATCCACTGCTTTGAGCACGTGAGTCAATCTTTCGGCGTGCTTGAGTTCAGTAACTGCTCGCGTCAAATTTTCCAGTCTTAGGTTGTTTTGGGACATTTGACGCTCGTGCCGATTTAATCTTTCTTTGTTGCTTTTCGAGAGCTCGTGAACTTCTTCCAGTTGAGCTCTCACTATGTGAGTTTGTTTTCCGACCAGGTAGGACATATTAGCTTGAGCTTGATTGAGCTCTGAGATTTCAGCCTCCAGCATTTCACCGTCGTTACATATATGTCATCAAGCCGGCTATGGGCCCAATGAACCTTCCGAGGATTCCCAGCAATGGCGTTGCTCGCCGGCTCCTCATTCCCATTGGCAGACTAGGGAGAATCGTTTTCTCGGTGTGCTTCTTCATTTTGCAGCATGCCTGAATACTTCCTTCCTCAAGTTTTCGGCAACGAGGAATTTAGCTTCGAGGCCATAGTCGGTGATTGTCTGTAGGCAGGGTAATCCAAAGCCTAGTAAGCAGAGGTCTGATAGATGTTTGAGCTGTCGTACATAGGTGTCCAGTGGTCCTTGAAGTTTTTTCAAGTCGAGAAATACGGTAATCCTCCAAGTCCCAATCACTCGTCTCATCGGTCCCATGTGCTCGTAACCCCGGGGCTGGTTTTCAGCGGGGTAATCCTATGTGTCCCCTGATTAGGGACCTCGGAAGCAGCGAGGAGAGACAGGAAGTCACAGCCAGACACGTACCATTTTACCTAGGAAAAAGTGGGTGTCAAATCTTCTTTTCGGGAGTGTAGGGAAGTCCAAGACAGGATAAGCCTCGTTTTCCAAAGAAAAAGGTCGAGTCAGAATTATAACTGAACTCAAGTTGTTGATATTTATCCGTTAGAAAGGAGGCTGATTATCCAAGAATATAATTTCATAAACGGCGTATTCTGTCTTCGGATTGTTCCTTAGAATCCGTTCGAAATTAGCAATGAACGACCTTGATTTCATCCTTATGCTTGGCGAATCGGTCGCCAGTTTCGGTCTCGAGAATAACATTATTATTCTCTGTAAATCCGACTATTGTGTAGTGTCCGGTGGCTCGACTATCAAATTTGCCATCCCTTACTTCTTTGAAAACGTGAACCTAGTCTCCCACCTTCCCGTTCAAGGGCCGGGCCCTACGGTCGTATTGTTCCTTGGAACTTATTTTTGCTTTGACCGAATTCTTAGCAGCGATTTTTCGGATTTCCGATATTCGTACTATCAGGTCGCGCAAGTGGGAACCCTATGTTTCAAGTTCCTCGTCTTGGGGGAAGGAGCTCAGGGTTCTGGCCACTCGTCCAAAGACCGATTCATAGGGCGTGAAATTAGTCGCTTCGTGCACTGATGTATTATAAGCAAACATGGCGAAAGGGAGCAATCGATCCCAATCGTCATAATTATTAGCATAGTGCTTAATATAATCTGTCAGGACTATGTGACTTCTTTCAAGTGCCCCATTAGTCTGAGGTCTGTAACCGGAAGTTGTAAGCTGTTTTACTTGGAATAATCTCTCAAGGTGTTTCATGAGTGTGCTTACAAAGCTCCCTCCCCTGTCAGTCAGAATGCTCCGAGGTGCACCATACTGGAAAAACAGGGAGGTTGCTACCGCGTGCGCGTTGGTGACTGTTCTAAGATCGGGTATCAGGACCGCGATGCAGTATTTGCTGAAACTATCCTGCATAGTCAGGATATGGCGATTCCCACTGGGGGTAGTGAGTAGCTTTCCCACTGTGTCCAGTGACACCTTTTCGAAGGGTGCTATTGGAGTATCGGTGATCAGCATAGGTTCACGAGTCCGTGCCCGTACGAGTTTTTGCTCAAGGCAGCTCCTACAATTGCGGATAAACTCGCTTATCTCGTTTCGTAAGCTGGGCCAAGAGTAACGTTCTCTAATGCGGCGATACGTTCTCTTGACACCTTTATGGCCACTGACGAGGCTATTATGATATTCGGCGATAATTTTCGTTCTCAATTCGGGGGGTGGTACTTCGATTCTCCCGTGGCAAAGAGTGATAGTAATTTTACTATCGCGGAACGCGTCTGCTATTAATTCTGTCATTCTGTTTTGGGGCAGGGGACCTAACAAATCTCCGGAATTGGCCATTCGACAGGTGGTTTGATTATCACGCTCTAAGGCGAGGCGAAGGTTTTTTAGACCCAAAATCACATCCTTCCAGTCGATGTCATCCAGGTGTCGTTGTTTTATTACGACTCTGTATGTACGATGTCGACCGTGAGGAGTAACTAGGACTTGTCCCTTCTTGGGCCAGCACTCCCAGAGGTCTTGGATATCAAGACGCTCAGTAGCGGCAAGGAGTTTTGCGATAGGATTTGTGGGTTCACAATCTTCGGACACAAAATGTGCGTAGTTGTCCCTCCTAAATGTCAGGGGTTCAGCGATATATCGACTCGGGATCGAGTCGGGTTTTTGATCCTCCTTCGCCAGATGTGGGTCTTTGACGTAGCGGTCCACAGAGGGTTGAAATGAAAAAGGAGGTTTACATTTTAAAAGGACATTCAGAACGCAATAATGCACCGATTTAAGATAATTTTTTTATTGTACAATTCAGGACTAAATTTCCTGGAAAGCTTTGTGAGTGTATATTTTATTTTTTTGTTTATTCAATTTTTATGTTAATTCAAACAGCAAAAAGTGTCGTTTCTTGCATTTCATGTTTCATCTCCTAGACACAATTTTTCTTATACTGCAAGTCACTAGGGTTCAATGCACAGCGGAATAAGAAAGAAGAAAAAAATTGTTACCTTATAAAGCTAATTGTTAAAAGCAAATTTTATTAACAAATGATCGACAGGAAGAAATATTTGTTTTCAAAGTATATTATTGCTCTAAAAGTGCTTGCTCTTATTCTTTGGATGACACGTGGCCATCAAAATTCAAGACTGAATGTAATTCACCAATTCTATAAACAAATTCTATAAACAAATGTACATCGCAGACATTAATAGGCACACACCAATGATGTTTTCTAAAAGAATGTTGCCATGCATTAATATTTGTTCATTTTATGAACAAATTATATAAACAAATTCACATTGTAGACGTTTCCAAGCACCAAAATGTTTTTCTAAGAATTTTTTCTCCAAAAATTATTCTTTTCACACAATTTTTTTGCAAACAAATTTTTTTGTCAAAAACTTTTTTTCAACACATTTTTTTCAACAATTTTTGTGCAAATAAATTTGTTTGTCAAAATTTTTTTTCCAACACATTTTTTTCAACATTTTTTTTCGAAAGATTTTTTTCACAAATTTTTTTTCAACAAATTTGTTTCAAACTTTTTTTTTTAACGAATTTTTTTTCAACAAACTTTTTTCACAAATTTTTTCGCGACAAATTATTTTTTTCAGTCATTTTTTCCAAACCTTATTTTTTTATCAAAATGGTTTTTAATCAAAATTTCTGTTGAAACAATTTTTTTCACAAAGTTGGAAAATATTTTGTATGTGTTGAAAATTCATCTTCTTGGTGGGAAATCGAGAGAGAATAATAATCATCAAAAAATTAGTCTCCCGAAAATAATTCTTATGAGTAATATGAATATTGATACATTCATTTGAAAAGCTTGAAAATTCATCGTTTTGGTTGAAACTGAACTAATTATATATGTTTGGGAAAATGAATCGATTTGTAAAAAGTAGAACTATTTCGTCGAAAAGTCGTTGGTTTCAGGTGTAAATTTATTTTATAACTGTAAATCTAAGTAGTTAACTTGGACATTCATCATTTCAGCTAAAAAACAATCTCTTCAATTGAAAATCCAAATGAAAATTGCTTCTTTCATCGCGAAAACTGCATTATTGAAAACACGTTTTTATTGTTTTGGCATTAATGTTTTCCATATAAAATTTATCCATTCGAATTATGGATGACGCTTTATCTATCCAGTTGAAAATTGAACTAAATCATTGATTCAAAATTTATTTTCCTGTTTGAAAATTGAAGCTATTCTCGCGATGATTAGTATTTTTGGTTAAATATTAATTTTTCTAACAGAAAACATAACTTTTTGATTTTTGAGTAAAAATTCATTCAGAATTTTACTACAGTGTTGAAAATTTATGTGTTTGTTAAAAATTGGTCTTTTTGGTGTAAAATTAAGTGCCTTAATTGAACATTCAACTTCTGGGTTGACAGTTGAGGCGCATTGATGTCAATTTATTTTATTGTTTACAAATGAACATTCATCAATTTGTTTGAAAAGTAATTTTTTTACTTGAAAATTCGAATATTTTTTTTAAAGTTCGCTTTTTTGGAGTGAATCGTTTTTCAATTGAAAATGTGACTCCCTCGTTTTTGGTATAAAATTTATCTTTCCAATTTGAAAAGTTACCCCTTTGTCTAAAAATTCATGCACATTGTGAAAAATTAGCCTTTTTTATAGAAAATTTAACGTCTTGTTTGACAATTCAACTACTTTATCAACTCCTTTCGAAATTGTTGAGTCTTGTTAGTTTCTTCTGCGTCCGTGCTTCCTTTGTTTTCGCTACCGGCAACCGGGGCGATCACATCGATAATTGCAGGTTCGGGTTCTAATGTTGCTGTCTAAAGGCTCGAAGAACAGCCTTCATTTTCTCGAATTCGGCCCGATTTTTGACTGGTTTGTTCTCGTAAGTTTTCACTATTAATCACTATTAATTCATTACTATTTATTACTTTTTTTTCAAACTTTTTCTCGGGTGAACCCAGTTTTTCGTCATAGTCACGGACTAAGTCAAGTGACTGATGAGATGAGGATGTTATAAGTTATTTTAATACGATGTTTGAAATCATTTACGATGATGTTGTAGGTACAAAATTAGGAGCAGGGTGTTGTTTGCAGTTTGTCTCTGCCGCTGTTATTTCCTTACGCAGCGGCGGTGTGTGTTGAAGGTGACAACAGTCGCCTCTGGATGCTTTCTTAGAGCTACCATGTATCACGCCATGGGTTCTTAGTCACTTGCTTCCTAATGATCTAGGAAGTTTCTCACAATGCGACAGGTGTTTAATAAATCCGCCTTCTGAGCTGACGTCAGTACCCTACTGACTCCTAAATGTTCAAGATGTTCAGTGCATCTTGCGTGCACGTTGCCTGTAGCCGAAATCACAATAGGATGAATAGATGCATGTTTCACATTTCTCCATATTGCCTTTACTTCATGCTTTAGCTCGCTATACTTGTGAATCTTGGTTGTATAGGTTGCCTGCAAATTTCGGTTAAGCGGACACGCAATGTTGATTATGTAGGCTCTTCCACCTTTTTTCTCTCGCATCACGATGTCAGGTCGTTTGGCTCGGATGTAATGATCCGTCTGGATAGTCACATCCCAATATAAGATGTAATCTTCATTTTATAAAACGGACATTGGAATGTATCTATAGAAAGGCAATTATTCTGTTAAGAGTCCTAGGTTTAGGGAAAGTTGTTGATGTACAATTCCCGCCACATAATTATGTCTGTGCGTATATTCTCTTTGAGATATTACGCGACAACCATCTATAATGTGCTCGATGGATTCGTTGGTATCTCCACATAATCGGCACCGGTCAATCACGTCTTGATGTAACACGTGTTTGCGATAACTCCTGGTGCTGACAAGCCTATCCTGAATCGCAATGACGAATTCTTCCGTTTCTGGATACAGGACTCCCTTTCTCAGCCAAATATTGGATGCCTCAGTATCCACTTCATGTTGATCTAACGTTTTGGGGTGTTCGCCGTGGATGGCTCTCTGTCTCCATTGCGTTTCTAATTCCTCTATTGTTTCTGCCTTGATATTCGAGGCCTCCTCTGAGGACAAATTCAAGGGCGTGTAGTTAGGATCCGCTTTACAGATGGTGTTGTAAAGCGTAACATCTCGCTTACTTTTAAAATAGTCTCGCAACTGTATAACTTGTGACTCACAGTTTTCTGACATCTACAATACCCCTGCCCCCTCTATGTCGTGGCAAAACTACCCTTTCAATCGCCGAATCACTGTGGTGCATTCGGTGTTTCGTCATTTCTACGCGGATGATTCTGTTTAATCGTTCGAGGTCAGTGTTCGACCATTTGATGAGCCCAAAGGAGTACGTGAGAACAGGGATGGCATAGGTGTTGATTGCCCTGATCTTGTTTGCTGAGTGAAGAGAACTCTTCAGAACCAATCTAAGACTTTTCGTGAAGGCAGTCGTTAGGCTTTTCTTAACTATCGTATGCTGAATACCCTTAGATTCGAGAATACCCAGGTATTTATATGACTCACCCTCAGTCATTGCCTCGATGTCATTCCCGAAATCGTTCTCTATCTCTGCGGTCGGCATGTATCTAGTCCAAACTCCATGTTGATATCATTGGAAAACTGCTTCGTAACATCAATTACTTGCTGCAGTTTCTCGTCCGAACTAGCGTATAGCTTCAGGTCATCCATGTATAGAAGATGGGTCACTTGATGACCATCCTCATTATCATTTACTCGGAACCCATGAGACATGCTATTTAAAGTTTTGCTCAGTGGCTTCAACGCTAAACAGAACCACAATGCACTAAAAGAGTCTCCTTGGAACATACCCGTCGTAATGCGTATTGATCTAGTTATCCTTGGTTGTCCATGATCAAAATACTTGATTCTTGTACCCCAAAGCATCATCGCACGACTTAGGAAGTCAATGATACGTGAACAAATTTTGTATACTTTTAAGACTTCAAGCAAATAGTCATGTGGTACCGAAGGAAACGCTTGCTTGTAGTCAATGTATGCCATGTGCAAGTTCCTTTGGTCTTTACGAGCTTGCGTCATAGCAACAGCGGCTATGGTGACTAGATCTTTACTGCCTCGGGAGTTTTTACAACATCCTTTTCGTTCTTCTGTAAGGATGTCATTCTCATCGCAGTAAGAATATACCTTATCTGCTATGATAGCTGTAAGACATTTATATATTGTTGGAAGACAAGCTATCGGTCGAAATTCAGATAGATTTTGAGCGTCCGGTTTTTTAGGCAACATATACGTAGTACCCTGCAGCATAAAGCCTGGCATCAGATCTGGATGTTCGATGATCTTCTGAAAACACCGTGCCAACGCAGGATGCACACTAGTCAGGTACTTGTACCAGAAATTGTGCACCATCTCCGGACCTGGAGCGTTCCAGTTACATGCTTTTTTCAAAACCGCTGAAACATCTAAAGCTGTGATGTTCGTCAGTTCCATTTCAGGGTTATTGCTTGCTCTTGCTTTCTCTAGTTGGAACCACGCAGTGTCTAAATTGCTTCTGTTAGTTTTTCCCCAAATGTCTGACCAATAGTTATTCATGTCTTCCAAATGAGGGACTTCATGGTCTTCTTGGTTATTTTGCTTTACACTTAGTTCACGATAGAACCTTCTTTCATCTGCCTGAAAGGTTCGATTTTTTTGCCTTCTTGCACTACTTTTCTTGTACCGACGCAGTCTAGCAGTAAGAACGTCAAGTCTCTGCCGCTGGGAGTCTATAATCTCATCCAATATTGCTGGTGTCAATGTCTCGATGTATCGAGGGTACTTATTACTCACTCTGCTGACATCCATATCCAACGTGATCTTCCATGGTGCATCTCGCTCCTGTCTTGGGGCGAAGACTGCATTTATAGGCCTAGTTCTGCGGCCCGACGTTCTAACGGTTGCCACAGCTGCACAGTATACAAGACTTTGGACCTCTAACGCATTTTGTGTTGCATTCAAATGCATAGGTGAAACCTTGCTATTCAGGTGTTCTATTAGTACACGCAGATCATTTGTGACGCTCATCTTGAGCAGTGAATGCCTTTGTGTTGGTTCTACATGTCTGAACTCTAGTAAAGCATGACCGAAATTCCTTTCAAGGTTCTGTAGTTTTTCTGGGACTTCGCTGTTTATATCATCGTTTATAATGTCCGGATGTGGTTCTAGTCCATCCGGTACTTGATGTTCATTGTCCCTAGCACCTATGTCTTTAGCTGCAAACAAGTCCTTGTTGTCCACATCTTCCAAAGGAAGTTCATCAATAGGAAGCTGCTGTTCCAATTCCATTTCGATGGCAGCTATTTCAACAGCCGAAAGCAATTTGTTTACAGATATTGAGCGTTTTTGATCTGGTAGATTCTGCTCATTTATTCTTGTGGCTAGTTCTGAGTACTTCAGTAAGAAGAGACGATGATGTTCTCTCCTTACACTTTGCCCACTTTTCTTTGCCAAAAAATAATAGCGCATCACATCTCTGTTCATGTGGTATGTCCATTTTAATCGCCTCCTTGGTTGTTGAACCTCTGCTTCTGGCACTGGTTGTATTTGGCCATCTACTTCCGGAGGATGTGGTGGTGCTGGATCATCACCAGGTTGAGGAAGAACATCAATTGCCACTGATTGTTCGTGTGACGCGGCTTCCTCTAACTGCTGTTCATTGCCGTTGTTTTTCCACTCCAAATCAACCTGCTGTTTAATCTTCATTGCTCGATCTTCTGAGATGATTAGATTAGTCCTGATGTCCTTCACCTTAGCGATAAGATCTCTTAATGCGACTTTCTCTATTTGAGGATACTTTGCGGCAAATTTCGTTCTGAAATGTTGTCCTTTTTTGCGTGATGTTTCAAACTTCGGACTTTCATAATAGAGACGCATCAATTCCTCATTCCTTGTCGTATCCCAATTGATGCTCTCCCACGGTATTTCTGTTGGAGTGGTTGGCTGCAAATAGCTAACGCTAGCCAAAGCATCCTCAGCAGACACAGTTGATGTTTCACTGCTTACCGTATGTCGCAGATGTTCTTGCTGGCCAGCTGTTCGATTAGTGAGATCTGCCTGACCATCTCACAGCTCACCATCACCACCGTCCCGCATGCTGTGGCCCCCCGCGGTGGCTCCAGGGGCGCCCTGACGATCCTCGGGTAGCGACAAGCGTTTCAAAATTTTTAAAAAACTCTCCATTATTATTTATAGGTTTTAGTGTTCCTCTTAGTCACTTTCCTCTTCGTTCTCTGCCTGTCTGGTATGGGAAACCCTGTCAGTAGCAATGCTACGACCAACATAGCCGTAAAATTCATTAGAGGAAAGCTCAAGCCCTACCGCGACGACAACGCGAGAACACCTCCGGTATTACTATTATTATTATTACTATTAATTAATTAAGCACTATTCATCAAGAACTTTGAGTCAGTTTTTATTCTCAATTTCTTTATTCCTGCTTCGTGTGCCTTTTGAGCAGCTACCGTCGCTGCTGCAATCTCGGCCGCATTGTTGGTCTGGCGGCCTGCGGTTGATTCGGATACGTTTAGAGGGAGATTAGGTCCAAACCACATGCCTATTCCTGTCCTTGCTTCTCCAGTATCGTGGCGACATGCACCGCCGATGTAAACATCTACATAGGAGTCTTGTAGGGGTGGGAACTAGGGGTTTGGAGCTAGCATCCTCGGCGGAGCACTTTGAGGGGTTGAATTATCCGTGGGAGCAGGCCTTGGGGGCTTAATGTTTGGTAGTACGCTACGTGCTTTTCGAAACACCGGGGCGTCGGAAGGGTCATTGCTCTCGTCACTCGAAGATAGCTCGCTTGAATTTTCACTTGAATGTTCATTGTCCTTAGTTGGAGCGGTGCTGACCTTTCTTCGCCTCACTAACCGTTTACCGATCGATTTTGCATCAAGTTCCGAAAGCTCGACTTTCTTCTGAGGTACGTAAGTTACTTCTGAGCCTTCAGAGACAGCGTCTTTCCTAGGTCTGCCACGAGGTCTAGTGGTCGCGCCGGTAGGAGCCGGTCCTTGTTGGGTGGCTGGAGCCTTAGTTTTTGTTGGTTTGAAAATGGTTTTTCTTGCGATTGCAGGCTTCGCCTTAGCGCCTTGCGCGCCCTTGCTGGATTGTTCAGTTCGTTCGAAGCGATCTAATGGCCTAGGATCGGGTTTCCCTTGACCCGCAGTATATTTTGAAGTTCCCGAGCGCGTGACGACCAGTACCGTCGCAGGTTGTGTATCAGTTGTTGCATTCACAGATTTCGTACGCTTTTCAATGTCCTTTGCTAGAGGAGAGGGTTTAGAGGGCGTGTCAGAATCATCTTCTAAGTCCGATGGCTCAGTGAAGTCCTTGTCCATCGCAGGGTTCCCTGACAGGGCTTCAACGGCCCGATTTAGTTTGCCCTTTTTATATTCAAATTTGTACTGGTAGTTTTGGAATTTATGCCGCCAGTGCAATAATCTAGCCCCTGGATTGGCAATATATTTCATCCAATGAATCGGTTCGTAGTCGCAAGACAGTATAAATTCTCGACCCTAAAAATATGGTCGGAAATTTTCCAGGGCCTGAAGGATTGCATAACGTTTCTTTTCTTCCTTGTCGTAATTCCTTTCATACCTTTTCATACTTGCAACAGGCAAGTCAATACCTTCACTTTCCTGGGTAAGCATCGCCCCGACGGCACAATCTGAAGCGTCGGTTGTGAGCTTGAAAGTCTTCTTGAAGTCAGGATACTGAAGGATGGGTTCATTGCAGAGACAGTTGCACAATTTCCTAAAGCTTTCGCTTTGTTTTGTGCCTCATTCCTATTTTGCGTCCTTTTTGAGGAGATCTGATAAGGGTTTGGCTAGTTTAGCATAATCCTTTATGAACCAACGATAGTAGCCTGACAGTCCCAGAAACTGGCGGATGTTTCGAATAGTAGTGAGAGGTGGGAAATTTCTTATCGCTTCTATCTTGGCAGGGTTGGGTTTCAACCCATCACGGCAGATTACGTGACCCAAATATGCTACTTCCTTTTTCAGAAGTTCGCATTTGTCTGGTTGAAGTTTCCGATTTGCCGCCCGTAGCCTATAGAACAACTTCCTTGCCTTTAAATCATGCTCTTCTAGGTCCTTGGAATGAACCACAATGTCGTCCAAGTAGACAAATACTTCCGTCCCGTACATACCTTTTAGTACAGTGTCCATCAGGCGCTGAAGCGTAGCTGGTGCGTTTTTTATTCCCATGGGCATTCTTAGATACTCGAAGTGTCCGCGAGGTGTTGAAAAGGCGGTCTTCATCCGATCGTCAGGATGAGTTGAGACTTCGTGAAATCCACTGGCTAACTCAAATACGGAGAAGCATTGGGCGTCTCCTAAGTGGTCAAGAATGTCTGTAATGTTGGGTAACGGATAAGAATCTTCAATCACCTTTTCATTGAGTGCCCTAAAGTCGATAAAGACCCTCCACTTCCTTTCTCCTGCTGCATCAAGTTTCTTCGGGACTATCCACAGGGGAGAGTTGTATGGGGACTTGGAGTTTCCGATTATCCCACTCTCATACTGTTTTTGTATTAGCGTCCCTTCCTGCTCAGATGCTTCGTGAGGATATCGATATTGTTTTTCCATGATAACATCATCGTCGGTAGTCGGGATCTTGTGTTGTATTAATTGTGTGGTTGTAAGTTTTTCGCCGTTAATGTGAAAAATATCTGTGAAATCCTCAACCCATTCAAGCACGTATCCTTTCTCTTCCGAATTTAGGTCGGACATATGTAGGCTTTCCTTAACTCTTCTAAGGCGGTCGGCATAGGAATCTCCCAGGTCCTTTCTTAAGTCCTTTACAAGATATTCAGATTCGGAATCAGTTGACTCGTTCTCGGGGTAATCGCAGAAATCTTAAGGGATGATTTCCTGGGGAGGAATTGATATTTCGACGTCCTCTTCCAGGGTGTTTATCGCGAGAACATGACATCTCTCTTTTTGCGTGCAAATGGCAGCCTCGCCCAGGCACAGAAGGTATCCTTCCTGGATATCTGAATTAAGAACGTCTATTGCCACAGGTTGCCTAGTTCTTGCCTCGATTCTCAAGATTCTAGGAAAAGGCTACATTTGTGGTTTTAACATTCTTTTAGCTTCTTGAGACTCCTCGTCAATAAACGGTATTGGGTTTATTGGATTTGAAACCGTAACTAGGGAATTGTGTCGGAATGATATTTGTGCCTATTCCTGCCTGAGGTAAGGTCTTCCAAGGATTCCGTCCGGAGAGATTGGGAAGTAATTCGCAACGACGTGAAACTCAACTGGGGTGTCGAATAGTGAAATTCACAGATTTCCAATTGTCTCCACAGGATCCAAGGTCATTCCTGTTAGTAGGACCGCTTTTTCGGATCCATATTCTAATTCGCGGCGTAGGGCCCGTATCTTTATGAGATTAACATTTGAACCTGGATCCACGAGAAGGCTAGAACGCGGGTTTCTGAATTCAGGTGCTGTCAAGGCGACAACAGGGGAACCACCTACATCGCTTTCTGCTCGTAGGACCCGATGGTTTTCTTTTCGAAGTGTACATGTTTCGTTGGACGCTCTTGGGTGTCGGATGGGCTCGTTGCTGCGTCCGCGCGACGAGCCGACTGCAAGTTTAAATATCCTGGTACTCCTGGAGAACCTGGCCTCCGGGGCGTCATATTCCCTGGAGGTCTTCCGTCCCTTTGCCATGAATTGTTGATTCCGATGCCATTATCGGTTGGGTACCCCTGAGGGAAAGAAGGTGTAGAAAGAGGTGGATGATAAAAGTATTGATAGGGAAGATTCGGAGGGTACTGTGGTGGATAGGGATAAGGATATTGAGAGGGGTAAGGGACATATGGAGCTGGGTACTTAGCAGGGTCTGGTTGTGGATGATTCGACGGACCAGTGCTCGAGCTAGAGCCAGTTCTTGTTGTATCCTGCGCCTCCCTCTTAGCTTTCCTTTCCATCTGTCTTGAGTAACGACTAGGTGAACGTGACCGCTCGTTGACATTATCCTTTGGCCGAGAAATAGGGTAGGCAGAAAGGTGGTTCTTAGATCTTGTAGTGTATGCGTATACGCGGGTGCGTGTGCCCGGGTGCACAAGTGAGCCGATACGGCAGTATGGGCGATCACCGATACCTTATCACGGCATGCGATAAGAATTATTCATTCCGAGTCCAGTCGCTCTGGCGCTAAGCCACACTGTAAGAGTCTGTGGCACGTTGAACTAATAATCGACAGGTGTAACCTCGCTTTAATGAACTATTACATTTCCTTATCATATACCACATTGTGAGTTTCATTTAACAATACCCCAAACATATCACATGGCGACGAGGATAGGATCCTTGAGACTAACCACATGAGTGCAAGTGCAACATATTTAAGTGAGAGTGCCGGAAAAGCAGCGAGTGACAAAGGCTGCTTGTGCGAAAAACAACCATGCGCGTAGCGGTGAAAGTTCGCGCATTATTTTGTCTCAACACGGCAGAACGTTTATTACTTGTGGAAAAGTGAGAAATAATATTATGATGGTAGAGATGACATACTTCAGACCAATAAGTAGAAATTGGATGTTAAAATTTCTTTATTTCTGTCGACGTTTCGAAAACTGTAACGTTTTCCTCATCAGGACTTTGAAGTTCATGTTTCCATTTTTAAAAAATGCGTCACATTTTTTATTCAGAGAATTCCATTCCTCATCTGTATAAATATATGTAACATT
>CAKNXH010058907.1:105095-143359 GCA_932178445.1 Andricus quercusramuli
GTTTGAAAGAAAATTTAGATATCTGCCAGAATAAGTATTTTTACGAAGTAAAAGTAAAAGTGTTTTTTGGAAGTAAAGTGCCCCCAGTAAGGTGCGAGTGTAGTGATAAAGCATTCATTGGTTGATAAAATATTAATGAGTGACAAATTGAGAACAGAAGATAAACCAAAAGTTGGTTGGGTTTATACTCTAAACAAGCAACAGTTGTGCGACGAACTGATAAACCGCAAAGTTAAATCATATAATAAAAAATTATATAATAAATTTGATTTGGCAGAGATACACAAAAAGAAGTATTCGCAATGGGCTATAAAAATAAATTCCACCCTAATAATTCAAAGTCATCAACGAAGCAACAAACAGAGCAAAGAAGCAGCGATTTATAAAAAATAGATCAGATAACTTAAAACTGTTGTATGATTGCGCAAATGCAAAAGAATTCGTGTGGAATGAAAACTGTGAAAAAGCGTTCGAATGGGTTAAAGACGAATTAATTTCTCCGCGCATTTTAGCGAGCTTTGATCCAAAAGAACAAGTCATATTAGCGTGCGATGCCTCATCATACGGATTATCCGCGATTTTGCCACACAAGTACGAAGACGACAAGGAAAGACCAATCGCGTACGCGTCAAAGGAAATCGATAAAAAAGAATTAAGTCGCACTATTTTAGATGAAGAAGCGATGGCAATTATCTTCGGGTTCAAAAGATTTGACCAATTCATTTTCGGAAAAGAAATAATACTTAGAACCGATAGTAAGCCCTTACAATTAATTTTGGGACCACGTGATGGTATACCACAAACTGCGGATAGTAGATTGCAAAGATGGGCATACGACTTATCAGAATTTAAATATAAAGTCGAGTATATAAAATCAGAATTAAATGCTAATTGCGATGCATGATCTCGACTACCTGTTAACAACGATACAGACTTATTAAAAACTAATTTCTCAAATGTTTATTTTTTTAAAGAAGGAATAAATTGTTTTGACAGCAGAACTCTGGCATTAGAAAGTAAAAGAGATAAAGTACTCAACAACATTATTAAATACACCATCATTGTATGGCCAGATGTGAAAGAATGAACAGATAGCGAGAAAATGTACTACACCAAAAGGCTTGAATTTACAGTCGATAAAGAATGTTTATTCTGGGGTTTGAGAGCGGTCGTTCCAGAAAGTATGCGAATGCTAATGTTAAAAGAACTGCATGCCACGCATATGGGCATCGTAAAAATAAAAATGTTCGCGCGATCATATGTATGGTGGCCGGGCATCGACAAGAATATAAAAAATTATGTAAATGAATGTATTACGTGTATTGTTGAACAAAAGAAACCGCCAAAGTCACCTTTGACAACCTGGCCTTATCCAAACAGAGTTTGGAGCAGTATACATTGTGATTTTTCAGGTCCGTTTCACGGCAATATGTATTTAGTTATTATTAATGCACGATCCAAATAACCTGAAGTAATAAACTTTAAGACTAATATAAAAGCATACAGGTTGATCGAAGAGTTTGAAAAATTATTTACGCGTTTTGGAACATCGAACATTGTACCACGGGAACAAGCCCTGCACAACTAATGTACAATTATAAGTTGCGAACGCGATTTGACTTGCTAAAACCATCTGTACATGCGTACGTAGAAAAGAAACTGCGAGGAGATAAACGTATACAGGGTGAAATTGTAACCAAATCTTCCCCGTCAACATTCATTGTAAGAGATTGAAATAATAAATTACAAAAGCGCCATCTAGATCAAATTGTAAATCAGCGAGATGAAAATATTCCTGTAAGATGCTCGCCGCGATTGGGCAAGTCTTAAAAAAGGCGGAAAGTTGTAGTTATGCGTATACGCGGGTGCATGTGCCCGGGTGCACACATGGGCCGATACGGCAGTATGGGCGATCACCTACACCTTATCACGGCATGCGATAAGAATTCTTCATTCCGAGTCCGGTCGCTCTGGTGCTAAGCCACGCTGTAAGAGTCTGTGGCACATTGAACTAATAATCGACAGGTGTAACATTGCTTTAATGAACTATTACATTTCCTTATTATATAACACTTTGTGAGTTTCATTTAACAATACCCCAAACATATCACAGATCTCTCCAGTTGTTTCTGTCTTTCTTCAATATGTAAGGCGTGGTCGATAGCTTCAACAAGATCCTTGGGGTTCCTCGTATCCAAGCTTGAAAAACGCGTCGAGTACGACATCTGTCACTGAACCCATTATGATGCTATTTTCTTTCGTTTCATCAGGAAGTCCGGACTGGTAAATTTTCGTGTACTTTTCTTTGACCGCATTCCTAGCACCACTCAATAGACCTTGAACCCTATCGTAGTAATCCCTTACTGACTCATTTTGACGCATACGGAGATTCACTATGTTCTGGAAGTACCATTGGTATTTTTTTGTGGGGGCAAACCGTTTCTTTAGGTGGGCGATTAAATCGTTCACTTTATCAAAACGCTTATCCCTGACACTATCTCGGGCAATTCCCTTGAGTTTGCTTTGAACTATATTGATAAGACCAGGTTCACTGGCTTCGGTAGTATAAACCGCTCCATTGGCTATGTCCTGCAGAAACTCTTTCAATTTGGGGGTCTTCCCGTCAAACTGCGGGATGTGATAAGTACTCTGCTGCAGGGTCATGCATTCCAGAACTGAGGCCATTGCTGCAGCCGTGTCAACATTCGTATTTTGATTTGGGATGGTGATGTTTGAATTAACTCCGTTTAACTCCGTGAGGTGGACACCCCTAGAGTGCTCTCCATTATCATCCCCGTTGTTAGACATTTTGGCAATGAAAATTGTTGGAGGGGTTGATAGAAAAAGTGAGTTTTATTCTTTGAGATTCAAGCTAATTATTCAGTGCAAAGGTGCTCCATATACCGTAAAGAATCGATGTACTAACAGTAATCCCACAATCCCTTGGAATTGCCCGGACCCTGAATTAGTGTTATCAGAGATGACGTGAAAGGGGAAGCTCAATCCTTCGATTGGTAGTTCTACGATTCCTTCAATTGTTAGCACCAGGTCACCATAGGCGATCTGAAATTCTGGGAGGTCGAGGTACGGAATTGTCAAACAACTTTCCCGAATGTAATTAATGGCGGTATTATTTCTACAGCCTGATATAAGTCGGTACGTGTGGGTTAAAAACGGGATCCGTATCTGCCACATAAGGGTAAACTTCGAATGAGGGTGATTTCCCTTATAAGCTTGACTCCACGATCCTACTATTATAATAAGGGGAATTCAATCCACCCACGTCGATGTAGTTACCGTTTGTATTCCAACTAAAAATCAGTTCCGCGATTCCCGTATTGAAATCGTCGCCGCGCAGCTGAATCGTAGGAGGCAGTCGCCTTTCGGCTGCGCACGTAATCTCGTTTATGAATGGGGGCATTGAGTTCACAACAGGCGCCACACCAGAATTTTTTGTAAAAATAAGTTAATTTTTTTCTTGTTTCCGTAGAACAGGGATGACAAAAGCGCCACACCAGAATTTGTCTGGCTTCCCTAGGTCAACGTGTCTCTTATCCTAGGGTTTCATCGCCCGATCCTAGGATCACGGTATTGTCGTCAGAAAAGTCGCTATCTACAAGTTCTCCCGTGGGGATTATTACTTCGCGTTCAGGGTGCTTTTCCTCTCGAAATGCACGCCTTCTTTGTTGGAGGACTTCTTCGCGATCCAAGTCGATCGTCAAAATTTGCAGATTTGGAATCGCGGGCGCAACTCCGGGCATGGGGTTTTCAGGTCGCTTAAATGGCTGAACTACACATATAGGAACTGTCCTTCGAACGGGGGAAACCAGACTACGATAGATGGTCGACCTGAGGAGTTCAGCAGACTTCTTGTGTTTTTCTCTAGACTTCCTTCCTCTTGTACAAGGGCGAGTCCAGGTGCCTGCACCCCCGGAGTGATTCATGTGGTATTTTTTCAAGCATTCAAATTTTAATCCGAGTCCTCACTAATAATTTACGAGTAAGGGTGATTATCTACGAAGAATGCTTGCGGCTTTTACACAAAACTAGGAACCTCGAACGCTTCGACGGGCGAAGAGAAAGTGTTCCTCTAGGTTCAGAGAGTGCGAATGACTGGAGAATTTGAATAAGGATTATTTTAATTCAAAGTAAAACAATCTTGGTTAAAATTTTTCCTGTTTCCTGTCTCGTGGAAGGAAGTAATAGTTAGCCAAGATCTCGACGTCAGAAACAGAGCCAGTGGCTTTGACGTACTTCTCACAGAGCTAGAGGCTTACCAAGTCAGAATTGAATATAATTGAATGAAGACTTTGTGGCACTATTTTTCTCTTTTAAGGAAGTAACCATAGTCGAGTACCACATCATTAACTCTAACTAGTTCGTGACACTCAGACTAGGAACAGGAATGTCTTGTTTAATCTTTAACAACAACTGACAGCAAGGTCGTATCGATCAACTGGGGCTTCTTGATTCTAAGTCACGAAGTCAAAAATTTTGGACGCTACAACGGGCGAAGAGGAGATATTCCTCTATGTCCAGAGCGGGCGAATTTGTAGGAAGGTACGGATTAAAATAGAACCATTTTAATCTGGTCTTTCTTGTATTTCTTGTCCCAGAACGAGTATTAGTTGGCCTTAATCTCAACGTGAGCAACAGAGCCAGTGGCTTCGACGTACTTCTCACAGAGCTGAAGGCTCACCGAACCGAAATTGAAAAAAATGATAATTTTCAATCACGCTTTACAGTACCACTTTCCTTAAGAAGGTGAGCCACAGTTGAATAAGACGTAACCTGTTTAGTCAGAGTACGAAATTTCGAATAAAATAAAAAGGGGTAGAATCCCGCTGAACTCTCAGTAATCTCTTTTCTGGTCCATGCACGCTTCATGATAAAGCATCTTAAACTTAGTTATGCTCAAGTTCTCCCCTTTTATTTGAGACCCGATTTCCTATTAACTCTTATTTCAATGTTTTGGGAATTCTAGACTCCGAATTCCTGAAGCTCGAGAATCTATCTTGGGACAGAATCTTTCGTTCGCAATTTTATCCCTGCGCGGTGTTCTGGCTTATTTTTAGCATTACTGCTGTCCGGAAGATTAGGCATCTTTCTACCATACCATAATTGGGAATGATGGCTGTCTTACACGAGAATAATTCTGGAACCAAAATCCGGTATACGGCCAAATCAAAAATACCTGCAAGTTAATGCTGAGTCTCCGGCAAGTTAATGCCCATGGGTTTTTGGTTTGATTTGGCGGTACACTAGCCAGTTAAGGCGTGAGTACAAGGTTCAAGCTTTATTCCTGTATGTAAACTTTAGAAACGCCACTCCCAACTAAGGAAACAATCAAAAAGAACCTTTGAAACGATTTCCAGTATTTCCGCAAAAAGAGGAAAGACTGCCAAGTTAAAAATACCTGAGCAAGTTAATGCTGGGTCCCCGGCAAGTTAATGCCCATGGGTTTTTGATTTAACTTGGAAGCACTTATTTTTCAAAAGTTCATCCGCTTGTTGACACGGCAGCATCAATACCATAATTGCAATTGGTGATAGTCCGCACGAGAATAGTTCTGGAACCAAAATCCAGTATACGGCCAAATCAAAAATACCTGGCAAGTTAATGCCGGGTCCCCGGCAAGTTAATGCCCATGGGTTTTTTGTTTGATTTGGTGGCACTCTAGCCAATTCAAGCGTGAATACAAGGTTCAAGCCTTATTCTTGTGTGTAAACTTGAGAAAGGCCATTCCCAATTGACGAAATAATCAAAAAGAACCCTTGAAACAAGTTCCAGTATTTTCGCAGAAAAGCGGAAAAACAGCCAAGTTAAAAATACCTGAGCAAGTTAATGCTGGGTCCTCGGCAAGTTAATGCCCATGGGTTTTTGATTTAACCTGGAAGTACTTATTTTGCAAAAGGTCATTCGATTATTAGCATTGTGCCATTGCTACCATAATTGGGGATGATGAGTCACACATTAAATATAAAATTCTGAATTGAAAAGTTTGTTTATAGCTACCTGGTAACAAAAGTTACCAGTAGCATAGGCCGAGGGGGACAACAGCAGGGGTAAGCCCCACCGCCCTATTGAAAATACCGACGTCGTAAACTACGTCGTAAACGATGTCCGTAAACGATGTATGAAAGTTATTTTTTATTTATATAAAGTTTTTCACAGACTTTAATTGTGGCTGAGAATAAAAGAAGATAATATTTTGAAAAAATAATTTATATTTTCGAGGTGTGGCATTAAACATTTTTTATAAACGAACTGAATAAGTTGTTAACATACGAATATAATAGAAATTTTTTTTATATATTATACATAAATAGTTTTATGCAAAACAAAAACCTTTAAATCTTAAATATTATACGAGTGAGCACAAAATTTAAAGAGATCTTTATAACATCCTGAAATTTTGTGCCATCTGTGATGGAACTATAATCTTGAGCTTTTTAAGCAATCGCGAACCTAGTTATAAATAAATCTTACTGATTTGACACTTTAAAAGTCTTTTATTCTCAATCTTAAGACTAGCAGAACACTAAGGTTACAGATCAATGTTTTCAATATTAACTAACGTACAAACTTTCGAACGTGTAAAGATAAAGAATCTTCATTAATTCACTTATATTAAGATTTTTTCCTTACTTTCTCACTTTGTCATACAAAAAGGTATAATGTTAACGCTCGATTATGAAAAGCAGGCAATGAGCTATGCACAGGAACTTCTTACAAAAATGTAGCGTCTAAAATATATTTTAATTCTTAAATTGCAAATTGCTGGCCTCTTGTAATTTTTAAAATCTATGCAATGTACAAAACTAAGAAATCCGATTTTTTTCTGGGCTCTCACGAACGTCATAAAGTTTTATCCTGATCGAGCTGCGAAGTTTTTGCACAATTCTACAATGTTTCAACATTTTTCTCTTCAAATGAGAATAGAGCACTGATACATTGCTGTTTTGTTAATAATAATGTAAATTAGGAACAACGCAGAGATATTCAATGTCGTTGACCACCATATGCACACATACTTTTACAATATCATTAGTTGATATAGCTATTTGTTCATTCTGATCTTCTACAATTTTTGTACTTTTTGTACTGTCATGTATTCTAACTTAGTACCTGGGTCTCCTATAAAATCATGAAATTTCACATAAGAACCGATTTGTAATTGAGCATACGAATTATTAGAACGTTCATTCTTTTTGCCTGAAGACATATATAAGCAACCGCTTTTTACTATCTTCTTATATGAAACTGTTCCTTTAGGGAGGTTTAGTTTTTCTAACCAGAATACATTCACTCTGGATGTAAAACCAAAATATCGAATGTTTTTGGTTTCAAGAGTTTTTTTAGCCATTTTTGTACCAATTGTTCTGCAATAGTTTTTAACGTTAAATGAAGAAAACGGAAAAACATGATCTTTTAAAGTGAGAAAACTGTACTTCATACTAATATGTCAACATATTTGGTGATGTACATCCTTGGCTGCGTGTATCACATATAATAAATCTCTATTTCCAGATTCGAAGGAATATGCGCTATGACACCAGAGTGGTCCCCAATCAAGAACACTTTTCGCTAAGTGGCCAAGCAAGTGCACATTAAATGTCATTGACGTCTTGGAGTACAGAATTTCGGTACGAGCAACGAATTCGTATAATAGTTTATCAGCTAGATCAAGTTCTTCAATTTTTATCTCTTGTTTTGTTAATATATAAACAGCTTCAACAAACAAAGCCCAGTGCATCAAAAGGTGGCTTGGAAATATGTTTTGGAGTACCACCATACTGTAAAAAATAGTCCAGTTCTCCCATTCGCGAGCTTTCCAAAACTCTTTTTCTGAAAACGCCCGAGTTAGTCTAATAATCTGGTGAGATGCTTTGATATTAGTAATAAGTTTATCCATTGCAGAGATAATTGATCCAGAGGTGAAAGCCCGGCTTTCTTTTTATTGCCAAACCAGGTAGTGGCAAATTTTTTAGCAAATCCGGAGGCACAGTGCAAGGATTCTACGACATAACCCTTAATAATGTCATAATGCGTTAGATTTATCAATTGTGATGGACATTTAACTCCAAAAATAGGCTTTCTAAAAATAACAGCTTTCTTCATGTGCTCTGTAGTAGTCTGAACATTTCTCTCTTTTGGAATTTCACTCATCAAAGGATACTTAATATTTCCAGATCGTGGGTTTTTAGAGTTATTGCGAACCCACTCACCAGGGTGAAGACACAGGCCGCAGCCGTATGAGCCAATAATTCGAGTAAATCCTTGCAGTGGCGCACGAGCGACAGAGTCAACAGAGCAAATTAAAGTAAAAACTTTAATGAAAATTGTGTCCCCTTTTATGATGCACTGAACTCCCTTGCTCGAAAGTTCGTTCATTTGTTCAACAAATGGCTCGAGGAATATATTCATGTTAGGTTTATCTTTTCCGAACCAAAGACCCGCTAGAATCAATTCTTTGGTTCCCTACTAAAAAAAAGTCAGGAATCGTCACGAATGGTCAGAAGTTCTGACGATTCCTGAACATCCTGACCATTGCTGACGATTCTGACGATTTCTGAAGATATGCTAATTCACATCCCATCAGGTAGCTCATCGGCTAGGACCGCAGGTAGGCAACCCAAATGGTTTAAAAATTAAAAATAATTTTTTTTTTCAATGTTGCATACACAGATTCAAAAGTTAGCAATTCAGAATCTACGGGTTTTGACGATTTCAGATTCCTAAAAATGTTTCTAAGAAATTTAAAATTAGATAAAATATAATGTATCTTGTAAAATGAAAGAGATACGTCAAAACGGACAAAATTTTCAGATTAACCTTCAGAGTCATTCAATATATAAATATTATTAATTAATTATAAGTAAAAAGAGAATATGCATAAATAAATATAAATGAATAATATAAATAACCTGGGAAATATAAAAGGGATTAGGTTTTATGTTATTCCATTCTTGGACCCTTAATAAAAGGATTATCCTTCGAACCCAAGCTCTGACGATTTCTGAACATTTCTCACGAATTCTGATTTTTCCTGACGATTTCTGTCGAAAACGTAACAAAAGTGGTCAGAAAAATAGGCCAAATGGAGTAAGTTGAACTCTTGAGCAAGGGTACTCCATCGATATTAAAAATAAGTGTAGCATAACTATGTGTGTCAGCTTCGCTTAAATTTGACACGAATTCCTGATACTTTTTACCATCGTAAACGTCACGTATGTATCCTTCTTCAAAAACTCTTTCATTTACAATGTAATTGTAATAAGCACTATTCGACTCTATTAATTTAGAAATCGGAGATGCGACATCCATCATTACAAAAATGTCCTTATACGCTTTATCTTTAACATCGACTGTAGTCTTACATATTTTACATTTTACAAGACGATCCTTCCGTGACAATTTACCCATATATGCACCGCATTTAGAACAAATTCCTTAGAGTTGCATACAAGTTTTGGGATAAAATAATTTGTTAAGTAAATATCGAGTGTTTGGTAAAAACGATTCTGCAAAAATACAATTAATCATGGAAAATAAATCAGTAGCCTCAGTTAATGAAAGCGCGTGCACTAGAACAAACTTCAAGATCATGATTACTACTTCTCCTACAGTTTTGTTGACCGGCACATTAATAGGTTTTCTAAAAACTTCGTTGTCTATTGCATTGGCAAGTGAAGTGAAACCTTTTTGCTTTAAATTTTCAACGTCATCTTCTTCATTTTTCGGTTCAGTGTCGTTATCAATCGTCTCCATAAAGATATCATCAACCTCATAACCGATGGCAACAGTAAAATAATCATCAGCGACTTCACTTGTTCCCTGGAATAGAAAGTCAATGTAACAATGTCGCTTTGAATCGATATTCGAAGGTTTTGATACTTTGTAGCTTTGGAGATATTTTCTATGAAATTGCATTCAAAAATTGTCATTGATGTTAAACTTGAATTAGCTAAATTCTGAGCATTGTCACATCTTGAAATTTAGATTAAAAAATGAAAACTTTGTATTTTATTTAATCAATTTGTTATGTATTGAGCGAATTCATTTTAGATAGGGCAGGCTGTGCTAGTTCAAGTGACATAATCGTATCAAGATTAAATGTTATTTCTTTTTCAAAGCATTTTCAGGGTGTCCACTAATCGTGTGCGTTTTGTCGGATCGAATATGGTATTTTCGATTCGACGTGCGTTCATTTTTGTGCTGTATTCCACGCACGGAAATTAATGGAACCGCTACTTTCTGATTGGTCGCAAGAATTATCACAACCAATCTGAAGCCACCGGATGCGTGATCCAACGGTATAAGCTGCCATTGGTCAAAATTTTACTCGCGCGATTCAAAATCCAATTAATTTAATTTGATTTTGAATCGCGCGCCAGATTACAGCCAATTGCAGAATTTGACAGCTTTCTTTTATTTATTTTTTGTCAGGATTTCGTCAGCTGAGAAGTTGAGCGTTTAGGTTAGTTTTCCTGTTGCAGCTTCGTGTATCTTTGGGAAGCTTACGTTTGAGAGAGTCAATTGTATCATAATGTACTTTATTACTTGAAAGCTCAATTATTTATTTGAAACTTCATCTTTCTTGGTTGAAAATTAACTTTTCTGGTGAAAAATCGTCTTTTTGGCTTGAAAATTCAACAATTCGGTCGAAAATTTGTTCCTTTCTTGACTAAAAAATCTTTCTTGGTTGAAAAGTGGTTAGGCCTCCTTGTGACGCATAGCTTGAATAGTTTTTGAAAAAATTCGTCTTTGGAGGTTTAAAATTCAACTACCTTTCTTGGTGCATAACCACAGCGTGCTTTTCCGGCACATATACTTTTGCACTCTGTAGTTTTACCCCAATTAGCACCAAATGTTTCCTCAATATTGCATCGATATTTCCTGAAATATCTAAAACATTGCACGAAACATCGATGCAACATTGATGCAAGAAATCCATGGATGCTTTTTGAAACATTCGCCCGTTAGATTTTAAGCTTGTAGTACGCAAACTGATAGGTAGATGTCGCTCCTCGACAAGGTCTAATAGAGTGGTCTGCATTACGGACTACTTTACAGATGATACGGCCGCGTGCTTCCTTACCGACTGAGTAGATTGCAGGGAGTGTTCGATGCTTGCTGGCGCACATGTGTAAGTCATAAAACCCAACCCTCTCCAGAAAGACTTTTTCAATAGATTGCAACGCAAGGACTTTCAAGGACTTCCATGGATGACTAGCGACTACCAAGGACTTTTGAGGATTTTTATCGGCGGACAGCGACTTCCAAGGATTGCCAGCGATTTCCAAGGACTGCGAGGGTGAGAGGCACCAAAGACGAAAACGACAGGAACTTCCGAAGGTCGGAATACGAAGAGATTGTCTCGTGGGTGAAGTGCACCAAATTCAAAATTGTTTTTTTTTATTGTTCAGTGTGAAGTCGAAAAAAAAATTGTTTTGTTCCATTATTTAATTTAAAAAGAAATGGCACTATGCCAGATATTGCAACGAAAGGGATAACCCTTGCGCGCGTGTCCAAGCCTGCTATGTGTGTGACAAAGAGGGACATCTAGCCCGTGAATGCCCTCGAAAGAAAAACCCGGAAATTACCTGTTACAAGTGCGGTAAAACGGGACATTACGCAAATCAATGTCCTAGTGGCGACCCTCTCCCATCTAGCCAATTCTGCGATGGCTGTAAAATTACCGGACACAACAATGCAAATTGCAAGCGCAGGAATGAGCCTCTAAATTCAGCGATCGTTCATTTAAACGAATAAAGAACTCGATTCACCAGCGCAGAATCGAAGTCGCTGATAAAGAAGCACTGCTAAAAGGTACCGTGTTTATAATTAATCCGTCCACAAAAAAGCACTCCCCTATAGTTGAATTAAAGGCTAAATATTTCAAAAATGACAGAATAGAATTTTTCATTGATACAGGTGCGGAATTAAATCTAATTAAAAAGGAGGAAATAAAAACTAATATCCAAATAAATCGCGAAAATAAATGTAATATATTTGGAATCGGCCCGGACACCATAAAAATACTAGGCGAAGTTAAATTACAAATAAATAAAGCCGAAGTGATATTTCAAGTTGTCCCAAACAATTTCCCTATTGTTCAAGGCGGCCTTCTAGAGATGCCATTTCTCACCTATCAAGATGCTTTTCTGCACATTAAAAAACGTAAAATGACATCCGACATCGATACGGTCCCATTTCGTAGAGGAAAAACTGTTCATTTAGCGGCACGAACTCGTCAGTTAGTTTCCTTGCCCATCGAAAATCCAATTATCACAGAAGGCTATTTGCCACGTATCGATGCGCGTCCAGGAATTTTTATAGGAGAATCGTTAGTTTCTCAATTTGGTGGACAGGCTAGAATCTTCTGCATAAATACCACCACACGTGATGTCGAAATGACAATCGCTCCAGTTAAGTTGGAAGAATGCGATATCCAAATCCCAGCCCCTCGAAAGGCAGAAAAAACTCTAGACGATCACAGCTCGAGATATGAAAAAGCGAAAAGAATTGCAGAATTTATAAAAACGGTTGATATGGATGAATTAAATAGTGAAGAAAAAGATAACTTAATAGAAATTTTCAGCGTACACCTGTATCAATTTAAATTACCAAATGACAAACTTCCACGCACCCACGTATTAAAACAATATAACTTCGACCGATAATAACCCCGTGAACGATACATAGGGACGAGGTCAAGAAACAATGCAAAGATTTGATAGAAAATGAGAGTATAGTTCCATCGAAATCCCCCTTTAATTCCCCAGTCTGGGTCGTGCTCAAGAGAACAGATTATGAAGGTACAAAGAAGTGGCGAATGGTCATCGACTATCGCGCTTTAAACGAGAAGACAGTTGCCGATGCTTATCCCCTGCCGAATATTACAGATATTCTGGACCAGTTGGGGGGAGCAAAATATTCCTCCGTGCTAGATTTAGATCCAGGGTTTAATAAAATTGAAGTGGAACCCGCCGATCGCCATAAGACTGCCTTCTCAACACCATTCGGTCACTATGAATTTACCCGGATGCCTTTCGGACTAAAAAATACTCCTGCGACTTTCCAAAGGGTCATGTATTGAGTCCTGACAGGGCTGCAAGGTGTCGAACTCTTCGTCTATATGGATGACATAGTGATATACGCCAACTCCCTTCAAGAACATACTGAAAAATTGAAACGCCTTTTAGCCAGATTAAAAGACGCCGGTCTTGTCCTTCAACCCGATAAATGTAGGTTCTTACGAAAAGAGGTAACGTATCTTGGGCACGTAATTTCCCAAGACGGTGTGAAACCCGACCCCAGAAAGGTATCAGCCACTCGAAAGTTTCCGGTACCAAAAGGTAAGAAAAATATAAAACAATTCCTCGGTTTTGCTGGTTATTATCGGCGTTTTATGCCCGATTACACAAAAACCGCAAAACCATTGACACAATTACTAAAGCAATCTTCCAAATTCGTTTGTGGACCGGAACAACAAGAATCTTTTGACAAATTACGTCAAATTTTATCTAGCGAACCCCTTCTCCAGTACCCGGACTTTGCCCAACCATTTATTATGACGACAGACGCGTCTGGATACGCTTTAGTAGCCATTCTTAGTCAGGGTCCCATCGGGAAAGACTTACCGGTAGCATAAGCTTCGCGAACTTTAAACGATGCCGAGAAAAATTATTCTACGATCGAAAAAGAGTTGCTAGCGATAGTCTTCGCCGTAAAGCATTTCCGACCATACGTTTACGGGCGCACATTCACCCTGGTAACTGACAATCGACCAATGACGTGGTTACATAATTTAAAGGACCCAGTATCTACATTGACCAGGTGGCGCATAAAATTAAAGGATTATCAGTACGTAATTCAATATAAACCAGGAAGAGTAAACTCAAACGCGGATGCTCTCTCTCGCAACCCAGTAGACGAGAACAAAAATTAATACCTAACTAAACCCATTGACGAAAAATACTATCCCGCAGACCCTAACCCACATTCCCAAGAAGAGACTGATTATCAGTTATTGATCTTGCAAGATCAACTAACTGACACAGAATATAATCCCGAAGATTTGACTATGTACAGTAAACACGAAATAGAAAGGATATTTTTAATTACGACAGAAGACGAAAAAGTAGTTAATGAGAGTAGTAGTGACGAAACAGGATTTGATACAGTAGAGGGGTGGTAGAGAAAATAGGTCGGGATGGGTCCGTTGAGTGTTGTGATGAGGAAAGTGGCACACAGCAATCTAGGTCAGTAGGTGACAAAGTTGCGTGTCCCCCTGACCTCGTGGGTCCTTCGGGAGGAAGGAAATAATGAGGAAGAAATTGTGGTCCTAAAGCAGGTAATACACACGACAGGCTCAGAAGAACCGATTTCAAATTACCCAAAAATTAGAAAAATATCATACATTTACCATGAAGAAATAAGAAGCGAGAGAGGTTGCATCCGTCCCCTTTTGAAACCATTGATCCAAACGAGTGAAGATAAATTATGGATTCGCGATGATGACATACTCAATTTCGTATCGGTAGACTGCATTTTAACGACCCCTATTGGCCGAGAATTGTTAGAGGCTAGAATGTTCCAGTTGAACGAACTGAAAAACGAAAAACCAGAATTAGGACAAGTGATAGTCACGAAAATCGATAAGAGACACATTTTTCACATTTTTGCTAAAGAAAGGTTCGACCAAAGCATTAACTTTGAAGATTTTGATTTAGCTATCGATACCCTTAAACAGGCTACTGAAAACTTGAAAATTAAAACCTTCAGTATTGCGAGAGACGGAAACGGTTTAAATAGTATTCCCTGGAACCAAATCGAGGCCGTATTTAAAACCCATTTTGGACAAAGTGACTATCAAATCACTGTGTGCACCGGCGAAGTGCGAATTCCAGATGAATCAGAGCGTTTGGTAATACTCGCGGAATGTCACGATTCCATAGTAGCAGGTCACCGCGGAGAGAAAAATACTTATGAAAACGTTAGGGAACGTTTCTACTAGGAAAACTTGAAAGAAGACGTATACCATTTCGTGCAAAGTTGCGACTCGTGCCAAAAGAAAAAACTCGTTAGGGTAAAAACAAAACTGCCTATGAGAATTATAGACACCCCGAATAGGTCGTTCGAGAAGATACAAATGGATATAGTAGGCCCCTTACCCCGAACTGATATGGGAAATGAATATAATCTTACCTGGCAGAATTGTCTTTCCAAATATTCAGGTGCAATTCCATTAATAAACACGGAAGCCCCCACATATGAATCCTTCATATGCACATTCGGATGCCCACAAGCGATTTAAACTGATCAGGGTTCCAATTTCGTTGTCAGTATTATGAAAAATTTCGCTAAAATCTTCAAAATTAGGCAGTATAAGTCCACCGCTTATCATCCACTATCATTAGGAGCACTCGAACGCAGTCATCACACTTTCGTGGAGTACCTCAGGCATTATTGCGAAAAGGTTAACTGGGATGATTGGCTACCTTTCGCTATGTTTTCCTTTAATACAACTGCACACTCTTCTACAGGAGTAACTGCTCACGAAGTAATTTTCGGTAAAGCAGCCAGGATTCAGTCCGAATTCGAGAACGAAACCGTTCCTAGGACGTATGTGCAATACGTAGACGATCTGCTGAATCGGCTGACTGATACGCAAGTCCAGGTCTATGGTCAGCTTTACGCTGCAAAAATGAGAATTAAACGTTATTACGACAGAAAACTAAATGAGTTAAATTTCGAAGTGGGAGAGCACGTTTATTTATTGAAAGAACCGCGTAAAGGTAAGTTCTAAGATCATTATGACGGGTCATATAAAATAAATAGAATCTTCAACGATATGAACGCGGAATTGCAAATAACACCAAACACGACAAAAATTGTTCACAAGATCAAGTTAAAACACGCGTTTTTGAGAATGTAAAATTATTCGCGAAAATCATAACTAATTCAAGAGATAAGTTCCAATAAGGAAAACAATAAATAACAAAACAAAAGTAGTAAAGTTAAACGAGCTGAAAATTAAGTATATAATTATAGATACATTTTTAGAAATATATATAGTAATAATAATAAATGGGAAAAGATTTTAAAAATGAATAAAATAATAAATGACACTTTTGCAGCATAGAACTTACTGTATAAATATAGGTTATGTCACGTGCAGACAACACATGTTTAAAAGAAGGAATCCTCCCAGACAATTCAACTCTAGAATATAAATAAAAATTAGAAGATGTCAACTAAGTCTGAATAAGAAAAGAATCTTACTTTGAATTTTGAATCCATCGCGAAAACAGAGCAAAAAATATCAAATTTAGCCTCGTTGTTTACCATTGACAGAAGCACTGCACTGAGCCACGGACCCACTGACAGATGACAGTTGCACGTGGTCACCGAGGGCCCTTTCACACGATTACAGATCCGCAAGTTGCGGACTTGCGCAAGTCATAAGTATAGTGAAAATAGAGATTTTTCCGTCAGCGGAAAAATCTCCGAATGGCGGTAATTTGAATGCTCAATTTTTTTAAATAGAAAATTTAATGTTCTTCAAATTATAGGCAAGTTTATTGAGCTAAAAATAATTACGGACGAATGTAGACGATGAATTAAATACATTTTTCAATGTTTTGACGAACAGAAACGAGCACATGCCAAATCAGCTGATTTCTCTCAAAGTTATGTATGCATGAGTTTTGGGTGTTTCCTGCTTTGTCTAGCTTCTCAAACGAGCTAATATTTTCGTGCACATAAGGTAAGTGTTTTTGACAGTTGTTAACATAATAAATTATCATGGACAAGCATGTTGATTATTATTGTACAGAAGCAACTATTGAGGTTATGTTTGGGGTTATGACGGCTACGCTTTCGTATAAAGACGTGCCGTAAGTCTTATAAAGGCTGTTGATTGCAAAAGCATAATATTTTTATGTTAACAAATACTAATTACACTTATCTTCTGTGAAAAAAAAATTATTTTGTTGAAAGAGCGATACAAATCAGGGAACATCCGAAACGTATGTACACAGAACTTGGAGAGAAATCATATGATTTGGCATGGGCTTGTTTCTTTTCATCAAAACACTTGAAAATGTATTTAATTCATCGCCGTTATTCCTACATAGTTATTTTTAGCTCAATACACTTACCTATAATTTGAAAAACATAAAAGTTTCTTTTAAAAAAAAAATCGAGCATTCAAATTACCGCCATTCAGAGATGCTTCCACTGATGGAGAAATCTCTATTATCACAACTCATCCCGGGTAAAAATTATAAGTATGGGATTGATCAATCATTGACTTTCAGAAGTATAAAACATGTATGGTAAATGAGACGATCCCATACTTCAAGTATATTGAAATAGTATAGGTAAAGTCTAGCTCAAGTATAGCTGAAGTATTGATGAAGTATAGATAAAGTATAGCTAAAGTATATATGAAGTATATGATATACTTCATCTATACTTAAGTATAGCTGAAGTATAGGATATACTCCATCTATACTTAAGTATAGTTGAAGCATAGGATATACTTAATCTATACTTGAGTATGGCCAAAGTATCTCATACAATATGTGTTCATTTATTTTTAAATCATAGCAACGGGATAAAACATAATAAATCGTGAATGACAGATCGTCCGCAAATTGAAAAATTTCGTGATTTAAATAATTTCTTGAGAAAAGTGTGCAACGAATATTGTTCGCGAGTGTAATGAAGAAGCCAGTTAATGAATTCTTCCAGTTTTAACAAAATTCTTTCCATATTTATCTCACGAAATCTACTTCGGAGTTGAAATTCAACCGTTCATTTTTTTAACTAGATGGAGATTCCTTAAAGCAAGAAGATGTATATAATAAGATTATTATATTCTCCTTATTATTTTCTATATGTGGGTAAGAGATCCAGTAATCTTTGATTCCTAACTATAACATTATTATTGCATGAAAAAATTTGACTAATTTATTATTCAGATGAAAGACATAATTTTATATTTTTGATAATATAAAGCATTTCTTAAGTTTTGCTAAATTTAGAAGTTGCAACAAATATATATTTTTTTCATGTTGTGAAAATCATGATTCTGGACCTCTAATTTGATGTATTTCAGGTGTTCAATGTCATCATCAAGAATAAAACGCTTGTAATTATTTCGTTTTATGTCTTCATTCTATACCTATACCATTATAGCTATACCTACTATAGCCATACTTTCCCTATACTTTAGGTATACTTTATTTATACTCCTGAAATATTTGAGCTATACTTTACAGATATACATCAGCTATACTTCAGCTATACTTCTAAGATATACTTTAGCTATACTCTTTCTATACTTCGACTATACCTTGTTATACTTTAGCTAGATTTGAGCTATACATCCACCATACATAATTCAAATAGACATGAAGTATGGGATCGTCTCATATACCATACTTTTATTATACTATCTGAGAGACGACACCTATACGATTTCCCAGATGTTTTCCTAGATCAATCCCATATCAAATTTGTTTACCCGGGATAACTTGCGCAAGTCCGCAACTTGCGGATCTGCAATCGTGTGAAAGGGCCCTGAAAGGTGCATCTTCGTAACGCAGCGAAGATGTATCTTTCAGGATTGGAAGAGACAGTTGATTATTGTAAAAATGTTGAGATATTTGAAACATATCCTGCTTGGATGTAGAAATTTTAGTTTTTGCATGCAACTCAATGATCCTTGTCCCGCTTTTTGCGCTAATGGCCATTCTCAGGCACTTGTGCATTATCTTTTGCAATTTTTCTACATTAGTTTTAAACGTGTTTCCCCATATAGGTGCCGCGTATAGCATTATTGGTCGGATAAGCTATCGGAGAGCCCATCACAGCAGCAGCCTTACTACGCGCTTTTTTGGCATGTATGGTATAACTAAGTTTTGAATCTAATATTACTCCTAAGTATTTGGCATGTTTTCCCGGCTTGATAGTTTCATTAAGGGGTATGGCCACAGTAGCGGGAGCGAAATCATGGGTATATTCACCAATTTTGTTTGGTATGAAAACTTAATTTATTTTCAAAACTAATTATATGTAAATGAAGCTCTAACATCAAAGAATCAGAAAATATATGTATATTTTTTTTAACGCAAAATGGCCGACTTCTGTTAAGTCCTTTTCCAAGCCTTTTTTTGTAGGGGATCCGCGGCCTGACAGCTAGCAGCCACAATTTTTAACATAGAACAAAATAAAAAAAATTCCTTTAATCTGCATAAGAATGCCTAGAGAAGTACATATGAAAATGTAAAAATATTGATTTTTCCGAAAATGGCAGGCATTTGAAGTTAACAGTCGAATTTTTAGTAAAAAAATTCGTATAAAACTGATCATAAAATGAAAAGTTTCAAATTTATCGAAAATTCCGTATGTACTTCTCTGCGAAATGCAATTATAAAGACGTGGTTAAAATTTGAAGTCGATCGGATGAAAATTGTTAAAGTTATTTGTCAGGCCGATTTGAAAAAAGCTGTTTTGAGAAAAATGAGCCTAAAGTTTGACATACAAAAGCAGAAAGCAACTAAACGGCGTCCTTTCAACGGTTTTACTGGCATTTGAAGTTGCTCTATGAGTATATTTTCGTGCATGTAGACAAGTAAGGCCTTCTACATGCCTTTCTCAATTTATCAATTGATGTTTAGTCAAGCTCAATGGGCTTGACTAACGAAAATCAGAGTACGAACCCGCCACACGCGGCCTCACGTTATACGTTCAAAATTTGTAAAAAAAAAATTTTTTCGCTATAAATCGAATAGTGTCTTATTTTTATGATGTTAGAGGATCGTTTAAGCTAAAAATAAAAAAATCCATTTTTTTTTTAATTTTACTGTGGCCATACCCCTTGAACATTTTTAACTCTGGAATATTTGTATCACCATCATTATGAGTAGTAAGGCATCACTTCGACCAGACACCCCTTCCACTACTCCTTAACCCCCCTCACCGCACTATGGCGCCGACCCCCCTCGCCTTAAGGTAGTGTGTCTATGAAGAGTTGACACCTTTTACTTAATATGAACTTAGTTATCTCACTCTAATGGTTACGTACTTTCCCTCTCACCTGACCTAGATCACAGAACGCTGAAGAGTGGACCCAAAAAATGCAGCACGTACGTGTATGAAGAAAATTTGTGACTCGTGGAGTTGACGCCCTTCACTTTCTTATGAACTTAATTATCTCACTCTAATGGTTACGTACTTTTCCCTCTCACCTATGCTAGATCACGTAACGCTGAAGAGTGGAACCAAAAAATGCAACACTTGTTTGTATGAAGAAAATTTGGGGACTCGTGTGATGACTATCAGCATATTACGCCCTTCACTCTATGTGACCTCAATTATCTTGCTTTAAAGGAGACACATTTTTCTATCTATATACTAGAGGTGAATATTTTTAAATGAAAGCATAACATTGTACATTTCAGTTTAGTCACATTTATTGATTAAAATAGTTTGGAAAATAGAATACACATAATCAGCATATATTACATATAGTTGAAGAAGACGTATCCAATGCAAAACATTTCCATAATGATACAACATCGTTAGTTGAACGTGATTCTTAAGATATAATTTAAACTGTTCAATGTTTCTACCTAAATGTTACTTATACACTAGAGGGGTTAGGATCTTTAAATGAAAACATAACATTATACATTTTAATTTAATTACATTTATTGAATATATTATTTTGAAAAGAAGAATGGAATGTACATAATACACTGTTAGAAATTTCTGTAGGAATTTTCAGAGACACGTCACTAAAGCTTTAAGCAGAAACCGTTTATAAATTTTCCCAAACTGTAACAGAAATTTCAGCAACGGTAACTGCATACAGCTTCAGTTACATTTTTCGGAAAATTCTGTTACAGTTTAGGAATTTTCAGTTACTGTAATTGAAAATTTCAAGGGGTTAAAAAAATTTTTTCGGTTCATTAATTTTAATAGAAAATGTGTAGTATTTATTTGTCCTGAGAATATAAATAGAAGAAAAATACGAGTGAAGTTATTACAAACGACTTTCTTATGTATCTATGTTATAATAATACGTACACTCATTGTATCAAATATGTAATCAAAGCCCATCTTTTATGATTAGAAGTTTTCTTTCACATTTGATCAATTGAGTATATTATATAACATAAATATATACGTAGTTATTCACATATAAACTTCGCTCGTATTTAGTCATACTATAATTTATATTTTCAAGACAAATATATACTGCAAATTTATATTAAAATCAATGAACCAAACAATACTGTCTGTTTATATTACATGTTTTGAAAAATGTACGCAGAAAATTTATATAAAATGTTGTTTTATTTTTTATACAAGATAAAAAATCTCAATTAAACTTTCTTATAATATTACTATATCAATATAGTATATGAAATAATATAAAAACACATAAAATTTCTTATATTGTCGGTAAGAAGTTGTCAATTTGTTTTGCTAATTTTAATTAAAAAATAATTTAAAAATATAACAAAGAAGAACTTAAGAAAGGTTCTATGCATAATGTTTTCTAATGTCATAGATTTAAAACAGCAATAAAATTATTTTTGTAACTAATCAAATAAAAACAATTTCGGTTTGTTTATTAAAATTGCTATAAAATTAACATCATGGTTTATCAAAAAACAATTTCTAACTTGACGAAGAGGCAGATTAGGGGTTATCCACAAAATACGAGATACTTTAGAGGGGGGGGGGTATCAAAGTATCATTCTCCGTGTTAAGTGTGAGGGGCCGTACTTAAATTAGGTGACGGATTATAAGCCCTTTCTGAGACCCCCCTCCCTCCTGTAACAAACTGCAACAAAATACTTCTACCCTCCCCCACTCTTTCTGTACGTAATTTTTATTTGCCAAAAATGTTTTACTAGATATTGCTGGTAGAATTGGGCAGGGTGTTGAAATATCAGCATTTTAATCTTGTAATACTTTCAACATAGAATCTTGTATAAACGGAATAAAACAGTATTTCAGATACAAATTTAAATTGTTCAAATTTATTAATTTATTTTTAACAAAGAAATGTCTTTTCTACTATAAAATATGGATTTCTAATAAGACACTTGAATTTTCAACAAAATAATTAAATTTTTAACATAATAGTTGAATTTTCAACCTAAAAATATAATTACCCAATATAATTATATTTGAATAGAAAAACATGAAATTTATACAAAAAAAAAAAAAAATTTTAACAAAAAGACGAATTTTCTCTACAAAAATTGAATTTAAATAAAAAAAATATGACTTCAGCAAAAAATTATGACTTCAGCCAAAAATTATTTTTCCACGAAACTGATGTATTTTTACACAACAAAAAGGAAATTTTAAACCAAGAAAATTATTTTTTTTCCTACCAAAAAAGGAGAAATTTCAACTAAAAAAGATCGATCCTAAAAAATAGAAATGTTAAATTTTCAACTAAAAAATTAATTTCGAAAAAAAAAGACTTTCTCACTAAACATTTAAATTTTTAACCAAAGACATAAGCCTTCAATCAAACAAATAAATTTTTAACATTGTAGTTAAACTTTTACCCAAGTAGTTGCATTTTCAATTTGAAAAAATTAATTTTCAACAAAATAGTTAAACTTTCAATCAAAGAGATGAATTTTCAACTAAAAATATAACTGTTCGAAAAAAATGATTTCTTAACAAAGTGATTCAACCAAATCTTTCAAATAGGATAATTGAATACTCAAGCAAAGAAGAATAATTATTTACCAAAAAGTTGCATTAAAAAAAAAAAGAAATTTCTACCAAAGCGGATGAATTTATAAATAAGAAAAATTAATTTAAAAAGAGTTTAATTTGCTGTTGAAAAGATTTTAGTTGACTTTCCACGATCAAAATATGAAATTTTAACCAAGAAATAAGTTTCTGCGAAAAAAATTAAATGTGTAATCCAAAAAGACGAATTTTTACCCAAAAAGTATGACCTTTTAACAAAATTGTTAAATTCTCTACCCAATAGTTGCATTTTTATCCAAAAAATATGAAATTTCTCTTGAGCAGATGAATTTTTATTTAGAAAGAAAATAAACTTTTAAAAAATATGTAGTTGAATTTTCATCCCGAAAAGATTCCAGTTGACTTTCCGAAATCAAAATATGAAATTTTCAACAAAAAATAAGTTTCTACGAATAAAATTCAATTTTTCATCCAAAAGGACGAATTTTTATACCAAAAGGGATGAATTTTCAACGAAATAGTTCAATTCGCTTCCAAATAGTTGAATTTTTATCCAAGAAAGACGAAATTTGTACTAAAACTTATGAATTTTTAATTAAAAGAAGGACACATTTTTTTTAAAGTTGAACTTTCATCCAGAAAAGCCTTCATTTCATTTTTTAATAGCAAAATGTGAATTTTAAACAAAAAGTAAAATTTCTACGAAATAGTTAAATTTTCAACAAAACAGTAGAATTTTCAACCACAAGTATGAATTTTTTACAAAATAATTTCATTTTCAACCAAACGCAGTTGCATTTTTATCCAATAAAGATAGAACTTCTCTTAAAGAAGATGCATTTTTAATTAGGAAAAAAAAAATTTTTTTTACATAGTGGAATTTTTGTCCGGAAAAGATTTTACTTCTCTTTTATTATTATTATTATAGATTAGCAGTCCGAACTCGAAAGTTCATTGCCTCACTAACCCGAGACCGCCACACATCTTTATCCTGTGCATCCTCCATCCAGTTTAAGTAATCATGTCCTAGTTCTTTTAAATCATACCTTACATTTTTCTCCCATCTGTTTCTCGGTCTGCCTAAGGGTCTCTTACCATTCGGTCTCCCTCTTAAAACTTGCGCCACTGTTCTTTCATTTCCCATTCTTGCTACATGCCCCGCCCATCTTAGTTAACGTGCTTTCATTACTCTATTAATATTTGCTGACCTGTAGAGAGCATGCAGCTCATCGTTATGCAGTTTTCTCCATTCGCCGGTCTCTTCGTCCCTTTTTGGACCATATATTTTTCTAAGTACTTTATTCTCAAAAACTCTAAACCTATTCTCCTCTCCTTTCGTTAGCGCCCACGTTTCGCACCCGTACATGACGACCGGCATTATTATTGTTTTGTAGATTCTTACTTTTATGTTTCTAGATAGCAATCGCGATTTTAATAGTGTGTTTGCTGCATAATAGCACCCATTGCCAGCGTGCAGCCGCGCGTTGATTTCCGTTTTAATCTTATTTTCGCTAGTTATAATAGACCCGAGGTATTTAAACTCGCTAACCCTTTCGAATTTCATATTTCCGGCCATAAGATCCCCGTCTTGATTACTTTGTTCGGATCTGACAACGGTCATATATTTTGTCTTCGATTCGCTAACTTCCAAGCCAATATCTTTGGCTTTTGTGATCAAGATTTCTGAATTTTTAGCTACCGTTTCTTTATCATCCCCTAGTAAGTCGAGATCATCCGCATATCCAAGAATTTGTATTATCCCATTGAGGGTAGCACCGGTCGGATTCGCCTGCACTTGCCTAACCACGTATTCTAAAACTAAGTTAAAAAGGACGCACGAAAGTGCATCGCCCTGTTTCAGGCCATAGCGGATCGAAAACTCTTCAGATAAACTACCGCTTACGCGTATTCTACCCCTACTGCCGCTTAAGCAAATTTCGATAAGTCTAACCAATTTTCTTGGTACACCCAAGAACTCTAGGATCCAGTACATTCGTGCGCGTATAATAGAGTCTTAACCTTTTTTGAAATCGATAAATAGCTGATGCACTACTTCTTTAAATTCCCATTTTTTTTCTAGCAGTTGCCTAATTGTAAACATTTGATCGCTTGTTCGGTTTATCGGTTTCGGCGGAATCCACACTGGTAATACCCAATGATTTCCTCGGCAAAAGGGGTCAGTCTACTTAGGATTACATTAGACAGGATCTTGTAGCACGAAGGTACAAGTGAAATTCCCCGATAATTGTTGCAGTCAGTTTTATCGCCTTTTTTAAAGATGGGAATAACGATAGAGGTATTCCATTCTTCCGGCATGCCTTCTGTTTTCCAAACTGTGCGTATTGCTTTAATAATTTGTCTTGTGAGGCAAGGGCCTCCATTTTTTATCAATTCTGACGGTAGGTCGTCGATGCCCGCGGCTTTGTTATTTTTCAACTTCTTCATAGCCATTTCTATTTCTATATTAGCAGGATCATCAATTAATAGATCAGCAGCGTGGATTTCGCCGAGATTACCTTCAACGTGGGCTTCGCGTACATTTAATAGTTTATCGAAATAGTCTTTCCATATATTCAGTCTCTCTGTCGCATCGGCTATTAGATTACCATTTTCGTCCCTCATTACTTCCGTTCTACTTTGGAAGCCTTTCCTTATAAAATTGATTCCCCTGTACATCTCGCGCGGGTTATTCTGTTTATTATGCGTTTCTATTGCTAGTATTTTATTCTTTTCCCACTCCCTTTTCTTGGATCTATAGAGCCTATTTGTACTTTCACTAATCTCGAGATACTTCTTATGTGTTTGATCGCACTTATTTTGTAAACTAATTAGTCTGGCCTTCCGACGTTTTTCAGACCCGAGTTTGCACTCTTCGTCAAACCATGGTTAGCTTTTTGTTACTTTCTTTAAACCTATCGTAAGTTCCGCGGCTGTCTTCACCGCCTTTTTCATATTGCTCCAGAGGGTTTCCGGATCCTCCACGCAATTATTGTTATCGTCTCTCTGTTCTTGGAGAGCGTCAAAGCTGTTAGAAATCTCAACTTGATAATTTAATGTTTCTGTTGCTGTTTTGAACTTATCTATATTGAAACGAACTGTTGGCTCTGTGTGGCTTGTTTTCTTAGTTATCGCTAGCCTAGATCTTATTTTTACTATTACGAGAAAATGGTCTGAATTTAAATCCGCTCCCCTATACGATCTTATATCTAGAATGTTTGTATGACGTCTTCTGTCAATTAGAACGTGATCAATCTGATTGTGAGTGTTACCATCTGGTGATCTCCAGGTGGCCTTATGTATATTTTTATGCTTGAAATATGTGCTTTTGACAACGAGGTTCTTTGAAGCTACAAAGTTTATTACTCTAGTTCCATTGTCGTTACTGACGTCATGCAAACTTTCTGATCCTATTGTAGGCCTATACATCGGTTCTTTTCCAATTTTCGCGTTGAAATCTCCCAATACTATTTTTGCTTCAAAAGTTGAGAACTTGTCAAAAACCTGCTCGATTGTTTCGTAAAAGAGATCTTTAGTGTCTTCGTCTTTGTCCTCGGTGGAGCAGTGCACATTGATTAATACCTGTTTGTTGAAAATACCCTTCAGTACAATGTATGATAACCGATCGTTAATAAATTGCATGTCGATAACCGCTTGCGAGATTCGTTTATTAATAAGAAAACCGGTCCCCAGTCTCCATTCCTTAGCTCCCCCATAGTGGAAAGTATAGTTATCCTTAGAAATTGACGCGAAATCGCCCGGCCAGCAGGTTTCTTGAAGTGCTATTAAGTCAGTTTTGTATTTATTTGCTATCCCAATGAGTTCACTAAATCCGCCAGTATTTAGACTACGCGCGTTCAGAGTTCCCACCCTTAGATCTTTAACTGTAGTTTTTTGTTTTTGCAAGTTAGCCATGGTAGTTTCCAGATAATCCGCACGTTGGGAGCCTATTCCGATCGTAGGTGAGTCCACTGTCCCAGGAGTGATAACCCCCATACCTCCTAAGGTCTAAGTATGGGAGCTTTCCGACTCTGACAAGGACCATGTCAACTTGTCGTCAGACACATTACAGTTTCATCCTCGTATCCTGACGTCCCCCTGCAAGGCAGCGCGCCTACTAGCATCAATACCCCTTTGACCCTATACAGGCGAATCATTCAACACATCCCTTGCGGGCAGTGTCATCGCTGCGGTGTCCAATGGGCAGCAGGATTTTTCCCTTACAAGATTTTTAGTTTTCGTTCGGGTAGTGTTTCTAGGTGGATACACGCTGCACCGCGGCCTGTCAGGACCCACCCATTGCGTATGAACGTGAATGGGTGGGTCCTCCCAAGCCATGGTCATCGTGTTTTCTACCAGTGCTAGGCAGTGCTAGGCCAACATCTTAGGCTGGGCTCACCACACCCACGACTGGTTCCTATCAGCTGTCTGCGGCTGCTTATTCTTGTATTCGCAGCTAACCTGAGGGGCTGTTCAGCCTAACGGGCCGTTCCTCTATCCGCAACCCGAGGACGCGCTGTGTAGTGGTGACAGGAACCCACCGAGCAGTTTTACTTCTCTTTACAACACCAAAATATACCATTTACGTAGTGTATACAGATACGGCATTTTTTGCCGTATTTTAATTTTGTAGTACGGCATTTTAGTCACTGGTCACAGAAGAGTGATCTGTCACATCTCGAACCCCTTTTCCAAGTCTCCCTTCAAAAAATACGAGTGTTACTGACTGGTCACAGAAGAGTGATCGTGAGAATTCGTGATTCGAATCTGAAGATAAAAAATTAGCAAATTAGTGATAAAGTGTATTATTATAGGAATATTGAAGTGATGGGGAATTCTTTTGTGTGCTTTTAGTGTGTAATGTTCTTGATTATATGACACTTTGTGTGTATTTATAACTTAATATTCCTCACTTTATGATAAAATAGTAAAATATTCTACTATTTTTCCAAAGTAGTAAAAAATATAATCAGAAAAGAAAGTTTCTTATTGACACAAAAATTTTGCTGGACTAGAAACTTTAAATAAGGTAAAATTTGCCGGAGCTCAATACTCGACCTAAAATTTAACCGAAAAATAAATTTTCAACCAAGCAGTTGCATTTATGTCCAAGAAAAATGAAAATTCCAAAAGGATTTCAATAGACTTTTCTACAGAAAAATACAAATTTCAAACAAAAGTACATTTTTTAGGAAATAGTTGAATTTTGAACGAAACAGTTGCATTTCTGTCCAAGAAAGATGCAATATTTCTACATTAAAAAATGTGTATGAACCGAATCCATTTCAAATCAAGCAGAACAAATTACAAGGCAGACGAATAGCTAGTGTGCAGACCTATAACCTCCTTATATCCAAGAGGGCGTTATTTAAATTACAAGTAAATACTACTTAATGAACAGCTGTCTTACCACTTTGTATCAAGTTTAAGTCGGGTAATATCTCGCGACTTAGCCCGTTATAACGATGAATTATATTTCAACTGATATGTCACTTCACTATAATTCACTGTAATTTGTTTGTTATGAACGCGACCGAGGAGAATCGTGAAGCGAGGAGTGCGCATGCAACTGCGCACTTGTTTCGGTTACGATAACTTATATTTCTGTTACCATTTAGAAATTTTACGAAACTATCTATAATTTTCAGATACCGTTTCTGAAGCTCAATTAAAATTTAGGGGCTTCCGTTTTCGATACCGATCGTGAGAGAACTCTTTTGTGTCAAGTGTTGCGTTTTTTGGCTTTGGTGAAGGGAATCAGCGTGCGTGGGTGCAGAAAGGGCAGGGAGTGCGGAGAGCAGGTGTAAAGGAAGAAGGGTGAGTGAAGGCAAGTGTGTAAAGGGTGGAAATAAGTTATGAGAAAGGAAAGTTGAAACGTGCAAATTTTGTTTTGAGGTTAGGTGTAGAAAATAGTTGTCGGGCAAGGGGGGCAAGAGGTAGGCAGGTGAAGGGAGGGTAGCCTCGTGGAACAGTGGGTAAGGTTGGATACTGGGATGCCGACGGTAAGAAGTCCGCAAACGGGCGCCAGAGGGCAGGGAGAGGAAGAAGCAAGAGCGGACGAGGTTTTGAGCGCGGTTAGTGGGGAGAAGGGAGAATTTGACAGTAGCGATGACGAGACGTTCGAAACACCGACCAGGGTCGAATCAGCTGAGAGAAGGGGTTCAGGCACGAGCCAGAAACGCGGGAGACCATCAAACCTACAGCGCCTCAACAGGCTAGGTAGCGCGGGCTCGAATAGGAGTCTGGATGAATGGCACAAAAAGAGGAACGTGACTAGCAGTGAAGGGGAAGATAAAAGGAAGAGAGAGGAAGGGGAAGATGATCCTGAAAGGGACAAGGATAACAAGAAAGTGAAGATTAAACGAAAAACACCAGACAGAGATAGGGGGGATGGGGGATGTTTGAGAAGCTAGCAGCACTCATAAAAGGGTTTAGAGAGGAAACAAGGAAGAGTCTGGAAGATATGAATAGGCAGGGGAAAGAAGTTAGGGGGGAAGTGAGAAAAGTAAGAGAAAAGTGGGAAGAGTGGGATAAACTCTGGAAAGAGGAGAAAGACAAGGTATGGGGTAAACTAGAGGCCATAGAGAATAGACAGAGAGAGATTGACGAGCAGACAAATTGGGAGATAAAACAACTGGAAAAATGGGTAAGCAAATTAGAAGTTAGGAATGAGCATATGGGGAAGGGAACATAAAGTGCGGGAGAAGTAGAAGGGAGTGATAACGTGCAAAATGAGAATGAAAGATTGAAGAAGAGACTGAGTGAGATTGAAAGAAGGTTGGAAGGTGAAGAAAGGGCGAAGAGGAAAAATAACATAGTGGTCAAGGGATTGAAAATAGAGAGTGAAACAGGGGAAATTGAAATCAAAAATCTGATGAGAGATGTTGGAATTCGGGTAAGGGAAGAAGGAGTTAAGAGATTAGGAATGACGTAGCAAGGAAAAGAAGGAATGTTTGTAGTAAAAGTAGGGAGTGAGGAGGAGAAAAAGAAAATTATGGAGAACAAAAAATTATTGAAAGGAAGAAGGGAGAGAATTGAAGAGGATTTGACTTGGAGGGAGAGGAAAAGGAGATCGCAAATAGAACAGAGAGCATGGATAGAGAGGAAAAAGGGATGCATGGTATGGATAGGGCGAGACAGACTATGGATAAATGGGGAGGAGTGGGTCTGGGACGAGGAAGTAGAAGAAATAAGGAAAAAGGGAAAAAGAGTTGAGAAAGGTAAAAGAAAGGAAGATTCAAAAGAGGCTAGAGAGCAAACAGAGGGGTTTCCAAAAAGCAAGGCGGAAGGAAAGTAAGGAGGATAGGGGAGGGAAGGGAGGAGAGAAAAGTGAAAATAACTTTCTGGAATGTGTCAGGCTTGAAGAACAAGAATGAAGGTTTCTGGCGGAAGTTGGAAAAGTGGGACGTGATTATGATGAGTGAAACCTGGGCGGATGAGAAGGATTGGAAAGGGATGAAAAGGTTGTTACCTAAAGGGTATGTGTGGACAATGCAAGAAGCAAGAAAGGAACACGTTAAAGGTAGAGGAATGGGCGGCATGGTATCAGGGGTGAGAAAAGAATTGGCAGTAAAAGGTAAAACAGAGCAGGACAGGGAAGAAAAGGAGGGAACAATGGTAAGAAGGATTATAATAGGGAAAGTAAAAATAGCGGTGGTTTGTGTATATAGAAGAAGAGGGGAAGAGGAAGGTTGGAGAGTAATAAGGAGGTGGATGGAGGAAAAGAAGGAAGAATTGGTTTTGATAGGAGGCGACTTAAATGCCTGGACTGGCGAGCAAGGGGGAGGGACTTGAGATGAAGAAAAGGAGGCATATATAAGGAGCTCCAAACATAGGGAGATAGACCGAGAGGGGAGGAGGTTACTAGACATAATAGGAGAAACCGGATGGTTTATATGTAATGGCAACATGAAAGGAGATGAGAAAGTAGAGATTACATTTATAGGTAAGGGAGAAACAGTAATAGATTACATCCTGGCGGAAGAAAGAATGAGTAATATGATATGCAGTATGAATGTAGGGAATGAGATAGGGTCAGAACACTTCCCAGTAATAGCTACACTGAAAGGTGGCGTCCATAAGCGTGGCAGAGGGAGAAAGGAAAGGGGGGGGGGGAAAGGAACACGAAAATGGGAGTCTGGGGGGTAGATAAATTAAAAGTGTTTGAACAGAAGATGGAAAAGGAGAATGTTAGTTATGAAAAGGAGGAGGGAGTAGACTCGTTAATTAAAAGGTTGAAAGGGTCGATTGAGAAGGTGAAGGATGAGATAGGTACAAAAGAAGGAAGAGAAGAGGGAAAGAGAGGATGGTGGGAGGATGCTGGAAGGGGAAAAGCAAAGGGGAACGGAGAAATACAAGGAAGAAGTAGAAAAAGCAATCAAAGAAGGTAGGGTCTGGGATGTGATAAACAGGGAAAGAGGAGGAAGGAAGGGCGCGAATGAAGAAATAGAAATGGATGAATGGACGGATTATTTTAAGGGTCTGTTAGGGGGAGAACAAAATATGATCAAAGGGGAAAACAGAAAGACAGTCCAGGGAGAAACGGAGGAAGCGAACGAAATAACAAGAGAAGAAGTGAATGAGGCGATAGATAGACTGAAAAGAAACAAGGCCACAGGAGAGGATGGTATGGAGAACGAAGCGATAAAGTATGGAGGAGAAGGGATTAGGGAAGTGATGTGGAGGATATGCAACAAGCTCTGGAAAGGAGAAGGGTGGCCGGAGGAGTGGATGACAGGGCTGGTAGTACCGCTTGTTAAGAAAGGGGAGGGTAAGAAGGTAGAAGAGTACAGAGGGATCACTCTCATGCAAGGGGGCTATAAAATATACACAGAAATTCTAAGAAAAAGGTTAGAGAACCAGATAGAAGAGACGCAAAGTATCCCACACAACCAGACGGGATTTAGAAAAGGGATGGGGACAATAGACAACATTTACGTACTCAAGTACTTGGTTAACAGAAACTTAGGGAGAAAAAGAGGGAAATTAGTCGCTCTGTTCGTAGATTTCAAAGCAGCTTTTGACTCAGTAAATAGAAAAGTGCTATGGCAGGCAATGAAAGAGAGGGGAATAGAAGAAGGGCTGGTGGAGAGGATAAAGGAAATTTTCACTGAAACCAGGATTAGGGTGAAGATACGCGGGGAAAAAGGGGAGGTTTTCTGGACAGGAAGAGGTCTAAGGCAAGGGTGCCCGTTGAGTCCACTACTTTTTAATTTGCTGCTGGCAGACCTAGAGGAGAAGCTAAAGGAGAAAGGGAAAGGGGGGACGATCCTGGGTAATAGCAAACTATACTCCCTAGCATACGCGGACGACGTAGTTCTAATAGCAGGGAAGACCAAGGTGATGTGCTTCAGGAATGAAAAGACCAAAATAGGTTACGTTTGGAAGATGAACGGACAAACAGTGGAAATTCCAAAGTGCGAGTAAAGTAATGGGCCAAGTATTGGGTATAGGAAAGAGAAGGTTCAAGGACGATTGGAGAATGAGGGTTTGGTTGTTTGATGCGTTGGTTTGGGCGGTGTTGTGTTATGGAGTGGAGGTTTGGGGATGGAAGGAACATAGGAAAGTGGAAAGCATACATGAGAGATTTCTGAGATGGGTAATGGGAGTTAGTTGGAGTTGCCCAGGATACATGATAAGGGAAGAACTAGGAAGGGAAAAAATGGTAACTAGACAAATTAAGAGAGCCTGGAGGTTTGAAGAGAAGCTGAAAAGGGGAGAGGGGAGTAGAATAGCACAAGTATGCTTGGACGAAGTTCGGAACAAGGAGACGAGAGGCAATTGGGGAAATTCAAAATGGGAGGGAGAAAGGAAAAAAATGAGGAGTGTTTGTGATATACAGGAAGGGGTTCTGGATTGACAGAACATTGAATTAGAGCTATTAGTAAGACAACGAGAATAGATATGGAGAAAGATTATGGATTCGAAGTACAATAGATGGTATATGATGGTCAAAGGGGTGACGGAACCAGAATATTTGCAAAAGATGAAAAAGGAAGACAAATGGAATAGGGTGATACGGTTTAGAATGGGAGAAGGAGTGAGAGCTTGTAGATATTGGATGAATGAAGAGGACAATCTGTGCAGAGTATGTGGGTACGAAGTGGAGTCATGGGCACATGTGTTAGAGAGGTGTACGGGAGAGGAAGATGGACAGTTGAGTGTGGATGAATGTGTAAGATGGATTTTGGATGGTAATGGACAGGGAGTGATGTGGATGAAAAAACTGGAAGAAATAAGAGAAAGCAAGGGATCAGGGTAGAGCCAAACGGGTAATCCTGTTTAATGGAAAATAAAGAGTAAAAATTTTTAATTTTCAAATCGGTCTAAATGAATTTGATGGTAAGAGAAAACGGAAGCCCGGAAAGATCGCTCATTGTCTGTAGTTTAAGAAGAGTAGTACTAAGATTATTGTTATTATATAAGGCGATGCATTAGAAAATAAGTAGCGGTTAAGCTAGACTAAGGATGAAATGTAAACATATGTACAGGGAGCGGAAGCCCTCAAACCCGTAAAAGGGAGAGTTCAAATATACATACAATTAAAATTTAGTAAAGGGTCTAGCCGGATAAGATAGTCAGATCTGCCTTGTAGGGAACCTCTATAACCAAATACAACCTCATATTCGGCATGTATAGAAACCCCTTTTCCTAGATTTTCAGACCCCTAGATCCCCATGGGGCAACATGGGACACCATTGAGTACTGGCGAGTTTTTTTTTGCAATATCTCGGTCAATTTTTGAGCTAGGAAAAATGAAAAAAAAATCAAATTGTAGGGTTTTTCAAGCCCTATAAACCTATAAAGCCGAAAAAATTTTTGGCGCAAAATTCAAATTTTTACAGGCGTTTGAAAACTTCAAACATTTTTATATCGGAAAAAAAGACTGACTCCTCGCTGAAAAAAATTATGTTATGCATTTTTGGCTCAAAAATGTTTGTGTTTTTTTTCAGATTTTTAAAAGTGGTGGAACGAACTAAAAAAAATAAAAACCACTAAAAACCGCGTTTTTTGCCTCTACCTCTTTCCACATAATTCCCACGATGAAACCAATCACATCATCGTATTCTACCTAAAAAAATACAACGAAAACGTGTATTGATTTTTTGAAAATAATTGTTGGCAGCCCTTCAAAAATTCAGCAAATAAAAATGATGAGCCCGGCTCACATGCAGTGCAGACATTCCAGATCTTTACTTCTTCTAATTGCAAGGGAAACCCAACGTAGAATACAATCGCGCAATCAGTTTCATCATAAAAATTATCCAGAAAGCGTCAGAAGCAAAAAAATACAGAAAAGTTCGGTTTTTGGACACTTAACGCTCTATAGAAAAATATTACGATGAATCCGATTGCGCCATCGAATTCTACTAGAAAAAATGTACCAGGAATTATGTATTTCTTTTGCTAAAGTAATTTTAATAGACCTTCACAAATTGAGCAAGTAAGATCATTCGACCCGACTCACAGTGACAATAAATAAAACGATAATTCTTAATACTGTGAGCCGAGCCGATCGTTTGTGCAAAAATTCAGCAAATAAAAACAATCGGCTTGGCTCACAATATTAAAAATTATTGTCATTTCACGAAAATTATTTTCAAAAATGTAATACACGTTTTCGATGTCTTTTTTTTGCGTAGAGTATAATGGCGCAATCGGTTTTATCGCAGGATTTATTTAGAAAGAACTAGAGACGAAAAACGGTGTTTTTGAGTGGTCTTTCGCCTCCACCTCTTTCTACATAATCCTACGATAAAACCAACCACGCCATCGTATTTACACGTACAAAAATACATCAAAAACGTGTAGAGCCCTCCCAAATAGCCATACATCCCTGAGGGCCAGGTGAATGAGCGGGAGGCTTATCGTTTTATTTATTGTCACTGTGAGTCGGGTCGAATGATCTTACTTGCTCAATTTGCGAAGGTCTATTAAAATTACTTTAGCAAAAGAAATACATAATTCCTGGTATATTTTTTCTAGTAGAATTCGATGGCGCAATCGGATTCATCGTAATATTATTCTATAGAGCGTTAAGTGTCCAAAAACCGAACTTTTCTGTATTTTTTTGCTTCTGACGCTTTCTGGATAATTTTTATGATGAAACTGATTGCGCGATTGTATTCTACGTTGGGTTTCCCTTGCAATTGGAAGAAGTAAAAACCTGTAATGTCTGCACTTCATGTGAGCCGGGCTCATCGTTTTTGTTTGCTGAATTTTTGAAGGGCTGCCAAAAATTATTTTCAAAAAATTAATACAAGTTTTCGTTGTATTTTTTTACGTAGAATACGATGGTGTGATTGGTTTCATTGTAGGAATTATGTAGAAAGAGCTAGAGGCAAAAAACGCGGTTTTTAGTGGTTTTTATTTTTTTTTTGAGGTCGTTCCACCACTTTTAAAAATCTGAAAAAAATCACAGGAATTTTTGAGCCAAAAATACATAACATAATTTTTTTTAGCGAGGAGTCGGTCTTTGTTTCCGATATAAAAATTTTTGAAGTTTTCAAACGCCTGTAAAAATTTGAATGTCGTGCCACAAATTTTTTCGGCTTTATAGGTTCATAGGGCTTCAAAAACCCTACAATTTAACTTTTTTTTTCATTTTTCCTAGCTCAAAAATTGACCGAGATATTGCAAAAAAAATTCGCCAGCACTCAATGGTCTCCCATGTTGCCCCATGGGGATCTAGGGGTCTGAAAATCTAGGAAAAGAGGTTTCTATACATGCCGAATATGAGGTTGTATTTAGTTATAGAGGTTCCCTACAAGGCAGATTCGACAATCTTATCTGGCTAGACCCTTTAATGTAAAAGTTACTGAATTGCGTGTTCAGTAACATAATTTCATCAATTTCAGTTACTTTAGTTTCTTAAATGTGTCGGAATTTTCCGAAAATTTCTAACAGTGTAATTATAACATTTGACGCATATGTTATATTATGAAAAGTAAATAATTTCGATGATACGTTGTTTGTGTACATGACACAAGATATATATATGTTTACATTAAAAAGCATGCTTAATTTCTTTATGAATTTTTGCGTGGATGATGAACGTAAATGTGGTTACGTGAGAAACATTCCTTACATTATGTTTCCCACTTATATAATTTTGTTCTAATTTTACCAATATTCTCTTTTAGGTACCCTGGCGGACCGGCCGAACGCAAACATTACGCTACAGCGTAACGGTAAAGTAATGGTAAAGTAATGGTAAAGTAATACGGCATTATAATTGATAAAAGAAATAAAATTAATATGTAAACTGTTGCAATTATAATAAAGCGTTAAAATTTACGTTAAATGGTCATGCCGTCATTGCAACAACTTGCTTTCTCATCGTTAAAAAATAAAAAAACAAAGTGGCTGTCATTCAAGTCAGGCCCCTGTAGACTGGCAACCCACTTGAAGCCCCGTTAACGGGTTGCCAATATGCAGGGGCTGCACTGCAATGACAGTCACTATGTTTTTTTATTTTTTAACGCTGCAAAAGCAACTTGTTGCAATTACGGCATGGCCATTTAACGTAAATTTCAACGTTTTATTATAATTGCAACACTTTACATATTAATTTTGTTTCTCTTATCAATTATTATGCCATATTACTTTAACATTACTTTACCATTACTTTATCGTTACGCTGTAGCGTAATGTTTGCGTTCGGCCGGTCCGCCAGGGTATATAACCATTTCTGGGTAATTAATATTCCTCAGTTTCTCCTCCTCAGAAAAATAAAATTTTTTGAAGAGCTCTACGAGCATTCTTTGGGCAGCCTCATGTTTTGACTTTTTTTTTATTATTATAATAACCACTTACTACGATTGATTTATTTTGAAGGTAGTGATGCATAATAGTCATTCTTGTATAATACAGCTTACTTTGAGGTGTCGACCAGACACCCTCACTAGTCTCGCATTCGGGTTTTGAAAACCCATACTCCGTACTCAGCTCATGGAGAACTGATAATGTAATAGCTATTTACTTGACAAGTGTGGAAAGTAGGCAATTCCCGATGAGTGTGAAGTTGGCGTCACGAGCCGAAGGCGAGTGATGACATCACACGAATCGGGGATTGCCTGCTTCTCACATTTCAAGTACAATACTTTTCACAGCGAGTCTAAGGAAAAAGTTCGATTTTCGGAGTGAAATCTCAGGATAAATAAAGCGCATATCACATTTTTTAGGTTTCGTTTTGAATAAAAAAGACATTTTTTTATTCACATAGAACTCATCACTATCAAAGCAATATCAGAGGCTCTGAGACGTAATTTTATGATAAAGTCCAACTCGCCATCTCTTTCTGACAGTTTGTCAATGAATTGTCGATTTATGTCCTGTTTGTAATTTCTCAGGATGCCAAGACGTAACAATACTACCCATGTGTGAAATTATAATGTTAGATACTGCAATTTTACCAAAATAAGTGTCAAATTTAAATTTATGCACTGACGTAAATTTACTACGTGCCACGCTGATCGAATAATTTCCATAGGTTTCTTATGATGGACATTGTTGAATCTCTAAAATCCAATTAATTTAAGGTCCTAACCAATCTGCACTTTACTATTCAAATTTACTCGCACCCAATTCCGATTCACTGCAATTCAATAATGAAGAGCGCAATCTGCATTATACAATTCATCGGACTTCATCAATCATCAATTGTATGATGCAGATTCGTTTCTGTTGAAGGGAATCTGCACTTTACCATTCATTTTGACATCCTTCAAACTCCATTTCATTGAGAACTGGAAACGATTCATGCGTTTCTTCTGTGAATCGTAAATCACCAAGTGAACTTAAGTTAGTTTTTTGAGGTTATGTTCTCCCATTCAGAACGTCTTAAAACGATAGAACGAGTACATTTCCGAATGTGGCTTTGCATACTTAATAGCTGACGAATTCAAAGATTCAAAAGAAACAATTGAAATGCAACTTTCTCAATCTGGAATTTCAAGATACACATTTCAAGACGCTCCAGTTCAATCGTTTCTTTTTTCCTGGGTATCTTCCTTCATCTGTAAGAAGAAGGATAAAATGGTAAAATTTGACTGTTTTTATGGATATTGACTATTCCGGTGATTTTTAACTCTTCTAATGACCGTAAAAATTACGCAGTGTAGTTTTAATACACCCCTAAAATATACCCCTAAAAATGTTTTCAAAAATAACAAAATCTTGTGAAAAACATATATGTATATCAAATAAAAATATTTTAAATACCTAATATATACAATAGAAGTCCGATAAGTTTCTCATTTCGGGGCTGTAGGGGCGGAAAATTCCAGGAATTGCGGACTTATCGGATGCCCCCTCTAGTAGCACGATATTAGGTACGCGCATGCGTAAGAATGATGCGCAAGTCATAAGAAAAATAGCACACGTAGTGGGAGAACCCCAAGTAGTGTGCGTGCCGTGCGTGTAATGACGTTTTAAGGGGAGTGTACACTTATCGGTCGGCAACTTATCGGACTTGTACTGTATTATCGAAATTAAGTGTAGCTTAA
>CAKNXH010058907.1:153359-167863 GCA_932178445.1 Andricus quercusramuli
TTGAAAGTCAAAATCATATAAAATCATAAAATAGTCATTTTTATATTCAAAATATTTTTATTTGATATGTATATATATTTTTCACAAGATTTTTTATTTTTGTTTTATTTTATGTTAATCACATGTCCTGTTACTAGAACTTTAGTATCGTGTGAACGTAACATTCACATCCATCACAATATACATTTCTTGAACGTTAAAAACTCGAATCGAAATTTAATATACATACGAGTAAAGTCATTTGCATATACCGTAAATTGATTTTAATATACGATCATGTTGTAAAATTAATGTACATGTATATTAAAGGTGGTAAACCAGATTGCTTAAAACACCTATTGCTTCGATGTCTTCAAACCTTGTCAAATATTAAAAAGTTATAACCTTAAATCTGTCGACTGAATTGTTACTTATAATTAAAGTACAACGTACGGTTGGAATATCTCCTGAAATTGACTGTGTATGTTAGAATTTTAATTTGAGTACAGGCATTTTGGGGTTAGGTTTATTAATTATTTACTTGATTGAACTTTTCCATTCAAAAACAAGTGTAATTTATATTTATTAAGGAGAAAATATTATGTTTTATTATTTTTAATGGAATATTACTGTCAAAATTCTTTTTAATTTGTGTAAAGTGCAAATACCAGGCTTTTCCAATAAATCATCAATATGCGATATATGAAATTTAATATACATAGGCTCTTAATAGCAATTTTGTATACCGAGGTTTTAGATTAAATATAAGAATGTATGTTAAATGTATATCAAAATTTCAAACCTTCTTAAAGATGATAGTTTTATATTTCTACATTCTCTTCAGCTACACTTAATTTCGATAATATATATTAGGTATTTAAAATATTTTTATTTGATATACATCTATGTTTTTCACAAGATTTTGTTATTTTTGAAAACATTTTTAGTGGTATATTTTAGGGGTATATTAAAACTACACTGTGTAATTTTTACGGTCATTAGAAGAGTTAAAAATTACCGGAATAGTCAATATCCATGAAAACAGTCAAATTTTACCATTTTATCCTTCTTCTTACAGATGAAGGAAGATATGTGGATTGGGAATTGCTTCCTAAAGGTGAGATAGCAACAATGAAGTTTCCATTATCAGTTCTCCATGAGCTGAGTACGGAGTATGGGTTTTCAAAACCCGAATGCGAGACTAGTGAGGGTGTGTGGTCGACACCTCAAAGTAAGCTGTATTATACGAGAATGACTATTATGCATCACTACCTTCAAAAGAAATTAATTGTAGTAAGTGGTTATTATAATAATAAAAAAAGTCAAAACATAAGGCTGCCCGAAGAATGCTCGTAGAGCTCTTCAAAAAAATTCATTTTTCTGAGGAGGAGAATCTGAGGAAAATTAATTACCCAGAAATGGTTATATACCTAAAAGAGAATATTGGTAAAATTAGAACAAATTTATATAAGTGGGAAACATAACGTAAGAAATGTTTCTCACGTAGCCACATCTACGTTCATCATCCACGCAGGCATTCATAAAGAAATTAAGCATGCTTTTTAATGTCAACATATATATCTTGTATCATGTACACAAACAACGTATGATCGGAATTATTTACTTTTCTTAATATAAAATATGCGTCAAATGTTATAATTATTGTGTACATTCCATTTTTCTTTTCAAAATAATATATTCAATAAATGTAATTAAATTAAAGTGTATAATGTTATGTTTTCATTTAAAGATCCTAACCCCTCTAGTGTATAAGTAACATTTAGGTAGAAGCATTGAACAGTTTAAATTATATCTTAAGAATCACGTTAAACTAACGATGTTGTATTATTATGGAAATGTTTTACATTGCATACGTCTACTTCAACAATAAATGTGACTAAACTGAAATTTACAATGTTATGCTTTCATTTAAAAATATTCACCTCTAGTATATAGATAGAAAAGTGTGTCTCCTTTAGAGCAAGATAATAAAATTGAGGTCACATAGAGTGAAGGGCGTAAGATGCTTATAGTCATCACACGAGTCCCCAAATTTTCATCATACAAACAAGTGTTGCATTTTTTGGTTCCACTCTTCAGCGTTACGTGATCTAGCATAGGTGAGAGGGAAAAGTACGTAACCATTAGAGTGAGATAATTAAGTTCATAAGAAAGTGAAGGGCGTCAACTCCACGAGTCACAAATTTTCTTCATACACGTACGTGCTGCATTTTTTGGGTCCGCTCTTCAGCGTTATGTGGTCTAGGTCAGGTGAGAGGGAAAGTACGTATTTATCTTGAGCTTCCATCTCACAAAGTATTTTTCATGGTGGCCGCGGAAAATGAGCGTGTTCTACTGCTTCCGAATTAAGCGTAACATCTCTCTTTTCAAGCGGCGTGCGTGGACCGAGTATATAATGTTGGACCTCGCAGTAGAACAGTGGTGTTAGGGTGCGAGGTCAACATTTCATACTAGGAACAAAATTGTGGCGCATGCGCGGTCGCACGTGGTTAGAAAGAGAAGGAGATATGCCGATGTTTTCAGGCAGGAGCAGCGAGGAATACAAAACGGTGGAAACTGACTAAAAATGTAAACAGTTTCAGACCTTGTTTTTTCTGTGTTTTTTATTGCCAATTACATGCGCTTGGTTCGCCGACTTAAAAAGAGAGATCACGCTCAATCCGTTCGCAGCAGAACACGCCATTCATTTTCCGCGTCTCTATCATGAAAAATACAATGCATAGCAAGGAGGAGATGTCCTTTCACGGCGCGGGCAATATTTCGGAACGAGTGGGAGGCAAGGGCCGAAGGCCCGAGCCGGACACTCGTTCCGAAAACATTGCCCTTGCCGTGAAAAGACATTGCTCTCCTCCTTGATATGCAATCTACTATATGAAGTTTCAATCAGACATTTCAATTTGTCTAATTGTTATGGCTTTCGTATAAAAGAAGTTTAATTTTCAACGTTAAAATTTGTAATTTGTTTAATTTCGAACAGACTTAGAATCGTATTGTGAAATAATTATTGTACAATTTTTAACACTCGAACTACAGTTCAATTTAAACTAGCTGTGAATTCAATCTCGAGTGTTTCCACATTATTTGTATATGGTGCTCATTTCACGAGCACTTTGCTTCCCGTTAGCAAATGTATTATTTGCTTCCTCATAGAGGAAGCATTACCCAGCAAAAGAGAAAGTATTGATGCGAATTGAATTGAAAAGACTAAGACACCCTGCAAATCCCGCTTTGCGACAATGACGCATTGGACCTATGTGTCAATGCATGTAAATTCCTGAAGACGGTATTTAAATTTTGAATCTTTCTATACGTACAAATACAGTGCAAGAGTCTAAAGTCAGCGAATACACTTCAATGCGTCAGCGCGCAAACGCTTCAGCATTGGTCAATGCGTCTGAATTCGTGAGAGTAAAACACACACGTGAATTCGCCCCAATGCGTCACGGCGAATTTCAGCAAGTGTTGATTCATACAGTTTAATCCGTAACAGGAAAACCAACGTGCAGGGCATATAGAATTTATTGTAAATGTTCAGTAAATTGTCTCGTGGCTCAGTGGCAAGTACTCTGGACTGATACACGAGGGATCGGTGTTTCAAGTCTCGACGCATGCACTTGTTATTAATTTTTTTTCTGATTGACGTCGACCACGCATTCATACGAATTCACACGTATTCAATTCGCGCTGTCTCAATTCATCTAAATGCGTCTCAACGCGTTCGAACGAATCAGAAAACGGGATTCACGCGCATTACAAAAATGTTAATTCGCCCCAATCCGTATCAATTCTTTATTTTTTACTGGGAAGTTATTTTTTTCAATAATAGACAAACCAAAGTCTTCATTTTGCTCAATTTAAAAATAGAAATTTACCAAAAATGGAAAATTACAAAATAATACAAAAAATGTTTTAAATACAAAGACAAATTAGACAAATCAAATCTTGCGTTCGAAATAATAATAATTTTTTGAGCTAGAAAAGGGAAAGGAAAAGTTCTGTCGCACCCTATCCCTTTCCCAGCTTTATGATTTCTTCACAAAAATTGTCATAATATTACTCTATTTGAAAATTTATGATCAAAAAGTCTTTTCTATTCATGCATCAACTTTAAATTATGTCGATGAAAAAAGTTTTTCTGTTTGAAGCTGATGATCCAGATATTATAAATAAGCAGAACTTCCCTAATCTTCAATAAAGTGTATTATTATTATTATAGATCAATCGATTTCCCTCGAATCAAGATATTTTTTCCGTTCTTGCATCAATTTTGAATTATGTTACTGAAAAAAGTTTTACTATGAAAAACCGTGTTTTCAAATATTATGCAATTTCACAATTTCCATACTCTTCAATGAAATGTATTAATATTATAGGTCAATCGATTCGTCTCGAATCAACACATCTTTTCTGTTCTTGCATCAACTTTGAATTATGTTGATGAAAAAAGTTTTACTATAAAAAAACGATTTAAAAAATATATAAATGACCATAACTTCCCTACTCTTTGATAAAATGCGTTATTATTATAGGCCAATAGATTCGTTCCGAACCAAGGAATCTTTTTTATTGTTGCATCAACTCTGTATTCCCGTGTAGAAATTTGGTCATGGCCCAAACAGGGCCCAGGCTTGGCAAAACTAGGCCCTGGCCTGGCGATCTAGCCTGGGCCAAGCTTGAATGAAACGCCAAATCTGGCCCCGCTTGGCCCAGGCTTGGCCCTAGTTTATTATCGATTCCTAGCCATTTTGAATTTTCAAATTAAAAGTCGAAATTAAGGAGAAATATTTTTTATTCAAATTTGAAGTTAACAAATGAATACGTAATATTTAAAAATAAAAAAAAAAAATAAAAACGTCAATTCAAAAAGTCACTCATTCGATTTGCGCGTCCTAAATTTCTACCACCCTTCTGCGTCATCATCATCTATATACTATAATTTTTTAATTTACGTCCGCCATATTTGTTTTATAAATTAAAGTCTTAAACATCATTACATAAATTTACAACATATTTACACTTGATAATTCGACGGAAGAGTTTTCTTAATTTGAGGTTAGAAGTTACGTGTAATCTTAATGTGAAAATATTATTTAGAATTAATATAAGAACTTACTTGCACTTTCACCACGTAAATATGGGATACTGCCGAATGCTCGATGCCTCCGGATCCTTAGAGTGCTTTTTATTTTAGGCATTTTTATCATTTTAATTTCAATGATGATTTGTATTTTGTTCATCGACCATCATCAATCAGCACCATCACCACTATTCTCAATCACTCACACAAAATTTATAGGTTCAGTTTGGCTTAAGCTGTCACTCAAATGACCCGTTAAGATACTTTACGAATTTTTATTTATTCCAAATTTGCCAGTTTGTAAAGATTTACACTCGACAATCGCAAGTAATGAGTAAACAAAGAGAATAGTACTACGCCATCTGTCGTCAATTTTTGGAACTTTGACACTAGCTGGGCCCAAGCTCGAGCCATTGCAAAATTCGAGCTAGATCCAGGCTGGGGGCCCCCAGCCTGGCCCAAGTCTGGAACCGGGAAGAAACTTGGCGATTTCTGCACGGGTTATGCTAATGAAAAAAGCTTTACTATAAAGAACCGATTTTCAAAATATATAAGTTACCATAACTTCCCTATAATTTTATAAAATGCATTAAAATTATAGGTCAATCGATTCGTTTCGAACCAGGGAATCTTTTATATTGTTGCATCAACTCTGAATTATGCTCATGAAAAAAGTTTTACTATAAAAAACCGATTTTCAAAATATATAAATTACCATAACTTCCCTACTCTTTGATAAAGTGCATTATTATTATAGGTCAATCGATTCGTTTCGAACCAAGGAATCTTTTATATTCTTGCATCAACTCTGAATTATGCTAGTAAAAAAAGTTTTACTATAAAAACCCGATTTTCAAAATATATAAATTACCATAACTTCCCTACTCTTCAATAAAATGTATTAATATTATAGGTTAATCGATTCGTTCCGAACCAAGGAATCTTTTACATTCTTGCATTAACTTTAAATTATGCTAATGAAAAAAGTTTTACTATAAAAAACCGTATTTTCAAATATTATGCATTACCATAGCTTCCTTACTCTTCAGTAACATTTATTAATATTGTAGGTAAATCGATTCTAATCGAATCAACACACCTTTTCTGTTTTTGCATCAACTTTAAATTATGTTAATGAACAAAGTTTTAATATAACAAACCGATTTTCAAAATATATAAATTACCATAACTTCCCTACTCTTTGATAAAATGAATTATTATTATAGATCAATCGATTCGCTTAGAACCAAGGAATCTTTTATATTCTTGCATCAACTCTGAATTATGCTAGTGAAAAAAGTTTTACTATAAAAAACCGATTTTCAAAATATATAAATTACCATAACATCCCTACTCTTCAATAAAATGTATTAATATTATAGGTCAATCGATTCGTCCCGAACCAAGGAATCTTGTATATCCATGTATCAACTTTGAATTATGCGAATGAAAAAAGTTTTACTATAAAAAAACGATTTTCAAAATATTATTGAGTGCTAGAAAAAAATACAATAAATATTTTTCCAAATCCTACGGTCAGTTTCAAGATATTAGTGAGGAAAATAAGCTCTCCAAATTTCATCAATTTATCTGCAACCGTTTTCTAGTTATCGTGTTCACAAAAAAGCGTGACATCCACGCATCCACACACACACACACACACACATCCGGACAATTGCTTAGAACATTGTATTAGACATTTTAAAATTAGGGAGGGTTTAATTCAATGCATTTAAAATTTTTGAAAAATGTTACCATTACAAAGCTTCCTCTATGAGGAAGCAGAAATCATTAATTAATTTATATTTACAGTTGATCAACTTAAAACATTTTTATAAAAAATTTTAAATTTCAAACGCTTTTAATTTTTTATTCTTAAAGCCTTCAAAACTGAATTTCAAAATACTTTCAATTAAAAATTTCCGTTTAAAAATGAAGACGTAAAATGGAAAAATTATAAAGTAAAAGATTTTAGAATTAAGGGCATGTGACACAGTGAAATACCTACATTACCGACCTCACTTTTTCAATTTTCCGAATTTTTTTTTTTTTAATTTAAGAACTTTTTTGGAAATAAAATATCGGGCTGCAACTTTGGAAAATGTAGTTGGAGACAATAAACTACGTTTACGTACTTTATTTGAGGAGGAACTTCGCAAAAAATTATTTTCGAAGAAATTAAAACTGGGTGCATTTTTTGAACCTAAGAACTTTTTTTATAAGTAAAATATCGGCTTCAAACTTTGAGAAATGCAAGAGCCGACAGTAAAGTACGTTTATGTACATTATTTGAGTCAACTCCAGTTCCAGTTGCCAGTTCGGTCGGTATTTGCGATGGGCACGACAATGCGAAGTCTGGCGGCCACTAAACGAGGCTCTATCAGCTGGCTCGTCTACATCTGAAATATGGGGTCAAGGCTGTCACAGATTGATGATATGGTGTTCTTACAATAATATTTTTTAAAAGTTGTGTCCAGCATAAAAGTTGAGTGAAATATGTTGTTTCAATGTTGAATTATGTAAGTATTGAAATCGCTATAAGCCTCGTTATGTGGCCGCGAGACTTCCTATTTTCGTGCTCATCGCGAATACCGACCGAACTGGCAACCATTGTTGACATTTAGTTGGAATTTTTCTTTTTGCATCTTTTATACTCAAATGATTTACATAAACGTAATTCACTGTCGGCTCTTGCATTTCTCAAATTTTGAAGCCGATATCTAACTTACAAAAGTTCAAAAAATGCACCCAGTTTTAATTTCTTCGAAAATAATTTTTTGCGAAATTCCTCATCGAATAAAGTACGTAAACGTAGTTTATTGTCTTCTCATACATTTTCCAAAGTTTTAGCCCGCTATTTTACTTACAAAAAAAGTTCTTAGAATAAAAAAAAAATAAAAAATTCGGAAAATTGAAAAAAGTGAGGTCAGTAATGTAGGTATTTGACTGTGTCACATGCCCTTAAGCGTGATAAACTGAATGATGCAGTAATTGAAACAGTTAACAACAACTGAACTTAATACTCAAAAAAAGTTTAAATCGAACTCTTTTTAAATTGAATTATATCATGTGATATGGTATTTGTGATATTCCAAGTAATTTCATAAATGGTTCTTCTAAGAATTTGTAAAATTCCCACCCCGTAAGTGATAAGTTCGCAATGCTTTGAATTTTAAGATACTATGAAAATAATTTTAAAAAAATTATAAAAAAATGAGAAAGGTCATTTTTCTTTCAGGCTCAAGATGGTTACAGTCCAATGTGTCAAAGGCATTTTGCGTTAAAAGTTGGATTTTTTTACCAGTTATTATGTATGTATACCATTAAGCCATTTCCCTTTCGGGGTAGGCGTGACACTACCCGATTCGGGTATTGTTTCTAGGTGGATAGTTTCTTGTAGTAAATATAACTACAAGTGTGGGCTCATCACAACCATGACTAGCCAACAGCACGCAGTAGTATTATTCCTGAATGGTCACCCATCCAAGTAATAACCGAGCCCAACACTGCTTAACTTCAGTGATCTAATGAGAACTGGTTTTTTCAGCGTACCATTAAGAAAGCTCTTGTCCTGCTATAAAGTTACTTTCATAAATTTAGGAACATCATTATTTCATTTTATATATACAAATTTTAATAAAACTAAACTAAAAAAAATAAAACTTTTAATAAATTCAGGTAATTATAAGTTAACCATCCATAGATATGCTTAACGATATGGCTTTTTTAGGTATTATGTAATACTTTCAAGGGATGTAGGATTACAATTGCTATAAAAATTACGATACTTAATACTTGAGTGGCTCCTCATTCAGGAAAATTATACCTTGAAAAAATCTATAGAAACCTGGAAAAAACTGGGATTGTCAGACATTTTTTAAACAGAATTTGAGTAGACGCCCTGAGATAATTCTAAAGATAATATTTTGTAATATTTGCATTGATATGTTTCAACATATAAAAAACTCACAAAATATACTAAATAATAGTATAAACTTTTGTGCTACTGTCTCAAATGAGCTGATAATTACTTTTAAATTTTCAAAAAAAAAGTCGCTGCCTGAATTCACTTCCTTATTACGCTGCTTTTAATTTTGTGTTTGAAATTTTGAAATAATTCTCAAGCAATCTTTCAATTCAGTTCTTATAAGTTTCTGAAACCAAATTTTTCATGCAAATGTTCGTCGCGTTAATAGTTTATTTATTTAATTATAGTTTATATGTAGCGATACGTTCTAATGGTTAGTATATGAGGGCAGAAGGAATCATAGTCTCAGCGTAATGCGTGCGATTTATAGATATAAGATAAGGTTTATATATGCGAATAGGTGTTAATATAGGATTCGTAAACAAACCATACTGTAGCCAGCGAGCGACGTCAAAGCATACACAAATATATATATATATATTGAGAAAAAGTTAAAGAACCACCGAGCAACTGCCATCTAAAAAAAATGTCAATGGCCCCAGTAGAACCGCGGTAAAATACACCTATGGCCACGTCCCACATCCGTGAGATGGGTGGTCACAGGGTACGACGAAATCACAACGACAGGCCGGCGAAACCGTCGTGTGTCTTGAGGCCACGAAGCGAATCAAGGATGACAGCTTTCTGCATCCATCTCGCAAGTGCGTTGGCATATTTTTGGCATGCGGGTATGGCTTTAAGGTTACGAACCAGTGATAATTTCGCACCTCCGAGAGCCGAGAATTCGATCACGAATATAGTTCGTTTCTCGAAGTCTTGGAGAACAATGCCAGGCCTCGAGTGCGCAACGGAGACTGCTGCCCGAAAATCGTAGTTCCAGAAAATCTGGCACTTCTCGTTTCGGACAATTGACTCTATATCCCTTGGAGCGTTCGCCAGGGCAGGGTTGCGACCAACACCGTAAGAGCGACAAAGGTGGTAATAAAGTACTCTTAGGGCCGCATTATGTCTATAGATATACGTTGTTCCTGCGTGGGTCGGACACCCCGATAGTATGTGTTCTAGGTACTCAGCGTGTGCATGACACCCTCTGCACCTATCACAGGGAATAAAGCCCTCTGTACTTGAATTGAGCCCTGATGATTTGAGGAAAGCAAAAGTATGCTCCTTCGACAAGGACTGTTTTTCTACATTTCTGTGAAAGTTTCCGTGCATATGCTTGTCGAGTAGCTTTTGGTGAAATTTTCCAACCTCTGCTTTCTTTACTTCGGCTTTTAGGCGTGAAGCATCTAGATGGAGTAATGCACTTTCTTCACTTCTGATGTTAAAATTCAGGCCAAGGGTCTCGGCAGCTTGCTCCGCGGCTTTGTAAAGGAATGCACCTTCGCCAATCATCTCGTGGTTTCTGACCATCTTTAGGAGAGGATCTCTGCCATTCGCAACGATGTAAGCTGTACTCAAAACAATTCGGTTATGAAGACACTGGAGATTCAGAAGCCCGCGTCCGCTTTGACGGCGTGAAATGTATAATCGTGGAACTGACGAATTGATATGCAAGCTTTTATGCATATGCATGATCTGACGCGCGGCGACATCAAGGGCCTTAAGCTCGTTCTTCGTCCATTGAACCACCCCAAACGAGTAGAGTAGAACCGGGACGGCAAGCATGTTCGTCGCAGATACCTTGTTCAACGCCGACAGATTGGAAGACCAAATCTGTCGAAGAAGATGCTTGTATCTGCTTCGGAGAGAATCCTTCACTGATGTTACGTCCTGAATGCGGCTTTGAGGCACGCCCAGGTATGTATAGGTTTCTTCAGTGTTAAGATGTCTAATAACACTTATATCCACAAGCTCAGGGTCCTTGGGAACGCCAGTTCTCTTTCCTTTCTTCAAATGAATTTTGGCACACTTGTCCAAACCAAAGTCTATCCCAATCTCCCCTGTGTAGTTCTTGACGATATTTATAGCAGTTTGAAGTTTGCTTTTACCAGCGGCATAGATCTTCAAGTCATCCATATAGAATACATGAGTGACCTTATGCTCACGCTGATTAGTGTCGCCACAGAGGTATCCAGGAGAATTTCGTAGTGCGAGAGATAGAGGCAGAAGTGTGATACCAAAAAGCAAAGGGCTCATACTATCCCCTTGAACGACTCCCCTCTGGAAGGTGACGTTGTTCGTCGTCAGAAGATAATTCCTAGATGAGATGGTAAATCTAGTTTTCCAAAGAGGCATCAATCTCTGTATGCATCTCACTATGTGTGGATGTACCTTCAAGCTTTCCAACAGACAGGTGATAAGTCTATGAGAGGTTGAATCGAAAGCTTTCCGTTAGTCAATCCAAGCCATTGACAGGACGCGCTGATGGACAGCAGCGTCTTTACAGACACACCTGTCAATCAGCAGGTTCTCTCGACAGCCTGCTACACCTTTTTTCCAGCCACGCTGTTCGTACATCTCTCGCCATACAGGCTCAATTCGTCGAAAAATCCTGTTGTTTAGGACAGCTGTAAAGATCTTATACAGTGTGTTCAAACATGTTATTGGCCTGTAATGTTCTGGTTTGGACAAGTTGCCTTTTTTCGGTAGGAGTACAGTGCGTCCTAACACCAGCCACTGCGGAATTCAAGCAGCGGTTGAGGAAGCGCTCCGCGTACATATCCATTTTTTTGGAGGTAGTCGGCTTGATTTCGCAAAGACTGATGCGAAACGTGCTGAAGCTCTGGGTGTTTCTGGCACCACAGAGTATGCATACGCGCCATAAAGCCTCCGCGAACAGGGATAATGCTGGCATCGTAGCAGTCTAGCACGTCATTCTTAAGTTGATCCGTCCGCTCAATGTGGGCGTTTCGCCGGTTCGTCGTCGTGTTTCCATCTAAATTATTTTCAGCACCCCGAACTCTAGGATGATCGGCATTGTTTGCCGGTCCATTGTCGGGTGCTCTGTGCGTACTATCGTTTTGAACCGCATCTACTACATTTTGGTGGTTTGTTGGATTCATTGTTGTTCCCACGAGCAGCTAGGGAAAGGGTTCGTCCATCCTTGTAGAGCCCCGCGTGCAAGGATAAGGCTCATACTCTGAGAGGTCGCCGGTATCCCAGAGTCACCGTTAAAGACACCTCACCCTGGTGCCATGCAGCTTTCGGCACGGTTATTACGCAATTGTTACACAATTGTCCGCGACTCAGGCACGGACTGGCCGTTCGAACCGAAACCTAACATATATATATATATATATTTTAGTATTATATATATTTAGTTTTAGTTTTTTAGTTATAAAACATTTAAGCTGGACAGCGTAAATTACAATATCACGTGACCCCCATTTTTCTTATAGTGGTTTAGAAAGATTGCAAAGCGTTTGTTTCGCTTTTTTCGAAGCACTATACCAATTTTCGCTAGGTCTACAATGCTGGGTCGAGCTTTTGGATTATAAGGCTATAGAGTAAAATTGTCTCGGAATTCTAGGGCAAGGGGATTTCGATTTATATAATCATATATTATGTTTCCATTCTTATTATTATTGTAGCAGTTCCAGCTGACATGCTTGGCATTAAAATCTCCAGCTATGATGACTTTACTACTTAGGTTGAGAATGAAGTTTAATTCAGTTGTACTAATGTGACTTTTTGACGGGGCATATATAGATACTAATATTATTTGACTTTCTAGCCTAATTGCATGCGCTTCAAATGATTTGATACTATCTAGCTTCATTTCAATGCAAGGGATATGATTTTTAACATACAAGGCTACTCCTCCTGCAGGGTTTTTGCTTAGCTTATCTTTCCTGAAGCATTTATATCCAGGTAACCGTGTTTTGGATATATTATATTGAACCACGCTTCCCCGAACATGAATATATCTACATTATAGCTGTCAAGAAACGTGGGTATTTCCAGTTTTTTGTTTTTCCAACCACTGGCGTTCCAGTGTACTAGTTCAAGGTTTTTGCATTTAACGGGACTATCCATCGAGTTCAACTGCTAGCTCGCTAATTGCTTGTAATCTTTGGAAATTATTTTGGCATGAATACAATTTTTCTTTGAGTTTAATTGCTAATTTGAAGAGTTTACCTGTGTCACATAGTTGATTTATTTCCTGGAAGACGCCTAGTAGATCCTGTATGTTACATGGGCCGTAGCTAGAATTGAACTTAAGGTAGGGCATGAGTGGTTAAAGGTAGGGCATTGGTGGTTAAAGGTAGGGCGGAAATAAAAATTGTACTTGATCTGATCTGGGCAATTGTATTTTTTAAGGTACAGCATTGGTATTTTAAAGTAGGGCATTGCCCCACAATGCCCCCCCCCCCTTAGCTACGGCCATGTATGTCAGGTGTTTCCTTGTCTTTGAGTTCAGTTGTGCGTTGATTTTGCTGTCTCAGCGGAGTCTTTCCAGTTGTCCATGCTGATGGTGTATTGCCTGTTCGAGTTGTTGCAGGGATAGTTGGTCTTGGTAGGTTGTACTGCCCTCGTTCCTGTACAGGAACCTGGATATTCAAATACCTGTACAGGTTCCTGTATTGTCGTGGATGTTGCTGCAAGAAATTCCCTAGGGAGGATCCTGTACAGGTTGCGGTGCAAGTGGGACACATTTGCAAAAAATATCTATGAAGAATCATGTACAGGTTCCTGAACATGTGGGACACTCGCATATATATAGTTTAAAGTTTGTCATAAGGACAACCGCAGGATTTCGCCGAGAGCGGGTGCTAATCTAAGAAAATTGCACCCGCTCCCAGCGAAATCGCGGTAAAATTTCAGCTGTAACCACGTCTCACGACCGTGAGATGGGTGGTTACAGTCTGCGCGAACTCAATACGATGATCCGGCGAAAGTCTCGTGCACCCTGAGGACACGGAGCGACCCAAGGACGACCGCCTTCTGCATTCTCCCTGCAAGTGTCTTAGCATTTTGTTGACACGCAGGGATGCTTTTCAGGCTATTAACAAGTGAAACCTTGGCACCTCCAAGAGCGCCAATGATCAGGACGATTAGCTTAACAGAATATTCCGGGTATAACCGTCGCAACTCCCTCATAAGGTCTTTATACCTTTCTTTCTTTTCTTTCTCCTTCGCTGTGACGTTTTTGTCCGCTGGTGCCGAAAATTCGATAACGAACATGGTTCGTTTCTCGAAGTCAAGAAGAACCATGTCAGGCCTCAAGTGCGCAACAGAAACAATTGTCGAGAATATGAAGTTCCAATATATGCGGCACTTCTCATTCTCGACAATTGACTCTATTTCTCTAGGGGCGTTCAGCGGAGAGGTATTTGGGCTAATGCCGTAAGAGTGACAGAGATGGTAATAAAGCACTCTCAGTGCCGCATTGTGCCTTTGGATGTAGGTTGTTCCCGCATCAGCTGGACAAATAGATAGTATGTGTCCTGGATGCTCGGGGTGTTCATGACACGCTCTGCAGCTATCATCGGGAATATCTTGGCTCAAAATGTGGCGACGGTATGCTAGAGTGGAAATGACACCATCTTGACATGC
>CAKNXH010058908.1:0-27386 GCA_932178445.1 Andricus quercusramuli
ATAATGGGAAAAATTCCATCGAGCGTCGGTTAGATAGTTTGAGAGTCAGTCTTCAAAATGATGTCAGTAGATGGCGTTTAAATGAACCGCGAGATTTAAAAATCGTGATATTACAAGTCTAAGACCTGGTTTAACTTTTTTCTATGAGCAAAAGCCGAAGCCGCAAAGGTGTACAGTTTCGTGAATATTACTCAGATGTCTGTCAGTCAATCAGATCACAGTGTCAGTTACTTTATAGTACGCTGTGCTATTGAAAAAATCCTCGAGGAAATCCTCGTGTTATTTTCGGATGAGGAAAACACGAGGAAATCCGCGAGGATTTTCGAATTCCTCGAAAAATTCTGCGAGGAATAATTCTCTCACTCGAGGATTTCCTTGAGGAATTTAAAAATCCTCGCGGATTTCCTCGTGTTTTGCTCGTCCGAAAAAAACACGAGGATTTCCTCGAGGGTTTTTTCAATAGGGTGCCCTCAGTGAAAATTTTACGAACTAGGCTAAGAAGTGCTATTTTACAAATCGTTTAGAGTACATAAAATCGCACTTATGATAGCGGTGTGATGAAAAAGTATTTTTGGAAGGAAAGTTTTAAAAAATTTTGAGAAAGGTAAGGTAAAAATAATCGTTTAAAACATGTCACAGGGGCCCGAAATAGGAATTTGTTGTTCATAATCAACCACAGGTCGTATTTCTTAACCGATTTAAATGTTTTTTTTCTAAATGCCCACGATTAGCTATTATGTGGAATAAGCTATTATCTATTAGCTGGAATTATTGTACCTGCACTCGTGGAACAGGAACAATTCGAAAAATGTTCATCCCTTCCTCCTCGGTAAATATTCATCAAAATTATAAACTTTTTTCTTCTAAACTACTATAAATAACACAATATTTTGTTCAAGCTTGACTTAGATCGTTCAATTTTTATTTTTGGAGTGGGTATACTTGAGAATAATGCCCCATGTTAGCAGACTAATAGTGAAATTGATTACATAATTAATGTTTTTCCCACAAGTACCTCTCAATATCTTTTTATATTTATTTGCTTACATTAACTTTTTCTTCAATAAAACTACTTCTTTTCAAAAAATTTTAAAGTGCTATTACTAGATAACACAGCTATACAAAAAAATCGAGAAAATTACCCCTGGAGTCTGACTATATCTATCATTGTTTCCGGGGTCACTGAATCCAAACTCGGGGTCCATTTAACCCCATCACGGCAGAATTTTCCATAACCTTGAAAAATAGGCCGAAAAACCCAATAAATCCTCTATTCATTGGCCACTCGATCCAGATATCTCCTAAAACCCATAACCCTTTAAACCCATAACCTCAAAAAATTAACCCCAAAACCCTAGAATATGGTAAAAAAGAGACAAGGTGGAGGTGCCCTGGATTGCAAAAACACGAATAAGTAGTACAGCAATGATGTCCGAAAATTTGACTCATAAGAGTTCGTACATAAGGCTATTTTTACCAGGTTATGGTGTTTCGGAGTTATAGCCCTCGTGAAAAGAAAGACCAACTTAAGATCACATTAAAACCAGTTTCAAATCACGTTCGGTCTTTTTCTGGTCTTTTACCTTTCAGCCTATACCTGCATTCAGGGCCGTCTTTACAATAGGGCCGTCGGGGCCGCGGCCCCCACATTTTAGGGGCCCCCTCGAAACACTACTCGATGACCTTTTCTTTTAGAAGTCAGGGAGGAATAACGTTTCTTCAGTCCGGTAATGGGCCCCCACAATGTAACCGGCCCGAAGCCCCCGCAACCCTTAAGACGGCCCTGCCTGTATCAATTTTAGGGCATTGAAATGGACACCACTCTCTCTCTCTCTTAAATAAGGATAGCTGTCTGTATCAACAGGCTAGGTATACCTAAAAGTCCTGAAGAACCTGGGATGATTTATTATTATTTATGAGATCTGGAGGCTTCAACCAGTTGTCGTTATATTTATGGAACTCTGTCCCTCCCTCCATCTCGCCATCTCTTCCTGTTATTATGGTTATGGTCCTGACTCCTGACTCGTGATGAGCTCAATAATGATGGGATATTGGGGGTTCAAACTGCCGGGACAAGAATATACCTGCCTATACTGTGATCTTAAGTTGGTGTTTCTTTTCACGAAGGTGGGGTTATTGCAGAATGTGGGCCTAAGGCTCAAGAAGCATGCATGACTCGAACATACTGTGTTCCACGGCTTCAACTCGCATATATCTCTTTTTTACCGGGTTCGGGCGTTTTGGGTTTGTGGCATTTTGAGGTTATGGGGTTAAGGGTAATGTGTATACGGGGTTATGGGGTTATGAGGTTATTGGGATTGAGTGGTCAATTGATAGAGGATTTAGTGCGTTTTTGGGCCTATTTTTGAGATTATGGGAAAACCTGACGTGATGGCGTTAAATGGACCCCGAATTTGGATGCAGCGACCCCGAAAACATATGATAGAATACTCAGACTCCAGGGGTAATTTTCTCGATTTCTTTGTGGAGCTGTGTAATCTTTGAAAAAAGAAATTCAGAAATTTTATTTATTTTGTATACATTCATCTCGACATCTGTCAACATCAAAGAAATATGTATAATAGGTACAAACAAAATATATTTGTTTCAAAACCCACAACTTTTATTGATGATACTTTTCCTTGGTACGCGTATTTCCGAGTAAAAAGCAAATGTCCCATAGGAATCCCAGATAAAGTCCCACTGAATTACTGGGTATGACACAAATCAGTACTCAAATAACAATTTTTCTTTAAAATTTTTCAAAGTCCAAAATGAGACAAAAGTACTATTAAAGTTTCATTTGATTTCTTCTTAATTCTTGCAATTGCTGATAGCATTTATGTTCCAAAAAAGTGCTGCTGAAATAGGACAAAAGTATTGAAAAAGCTCAAAATATTTTCCGTTTCACCAAGATTTTTCAAGACAAAAGTACCGGGAAAGTCACAGTTATTTTCTTTTTCAATTCTATAAGTCATATATAATTTGTTATGTTCAATATTTTTTCAAGTGCTGACGAGATTTATGTTCCAAAAGGGTCTACCTGAAATAGAACTGAATTATGAAAAAAGTTTAAAATATGTCTTGTTTCAGCAGCAATTTTTAAGGAAAAAAGTGCTAGAAAAGTCCCATTCAACTATTTTTACAAGTCTTAAATAATTTTTGAGACGAAAGTACTAGAAATGTTTCATTTTATTTTTTTAAATAATTTTTGCAAGTGCTCGAGATATTTATGTCTTAAAAAGGACTGCTGAAAAATGATTTGTATTATTATTATTATTTCATTATTGTAAGGTGAAGTCAAATCCCTTTGGGGGAAAGTGTAACTTGGGTAAGCATAAGTAAGGGATCCGCAGGAGTAGGTATATTAATCATATCAATCTAGAAATCACGTGCTGCTTATGCAAAGAACACATTCGTCCTACAACATCGCCCCGGCACAGGTCGCTGATCAATCTTAGAGATCCTCTTACATCTAGGGAGAGTTGGGAGACGTGACCCCCCCCCCCCCAGACCAGAAATCTAAGCCCCACCACTTTAGGGCCAACCGGAATACGGATGTCGTCATAAACAAATGTTTGTCAACGCATACGCGTAGCCAAAGTTGTGAAAACAACCTAGCGTCAATTCATAGTTCTGAAACTGCGATTGGTTGCCATTTAAAGATCGCGCGCTTAAGAACATCTATAATCAACCTTTCTAGCAGTAACCCCTAAAAAAGGCCTGGGGACACAGGACATATTTTGAACATCTTTGGTAATTCGGTCTATTTTAGCAATATTTGTTTATTATATAAATCCCATTAGTTCTTGTAAGAATTCGAAACATGAAATGGAACATTTCTAGTACTTTTGTGTTTAATCAGACTTTCAAACATTTTCAACAAAAGTTGGTACTTAAGTACTGATTTGCCTCATATCCAGTACTTTAACGTGACTTTTTCAAAGCGGCGTTTTCGAAAGTTAATTTATTTTTCTTTGTGCAGGAAAAAAATAAATAATTGTAGAGTGAAATATCTTACCATTTCAGTTCGAGGAAAAAGCGAATTGATATACAAGGCGTTTCTCCACCAGAATTTTTCACAGGTCAGGTGATCGATTATGCCAGGTGAGAAGACGGTCTTGGATAAAGCATGATTTATGGCAATCTCGTTCATTCCCAGTACGAAGAGATAAGCTGGTGTTAACCTTTGGAAAAGACAATTGTATTATCAGTATTTATTTATAAGCATTCGAAAACAAGCTCATATTCATGAAAAAGAGGCGTATGCACTGCAGTCGTAAATTGATATCAGAACAGTGAAATACAATTTTCTGTTGAGAGCTTAGGGATCACAATATTTTAGTCAGTTTTGAGTTTGCCGAAGAGCTATTCACTCCAAAGTCCGCTAAAGTGAATGTAATGTTATTTGAGCAATGTCGTGTGACTTCAGTCGTACTTTCGTGACTTCAGTCGACTCTAGTTTTTGAATTCGTTAGTTATTGACTTCGAAGAATTCAAGCGATGACTGTCAACTTCGTTCTGACTTTGTCTTGACTTCAGGACTCGGGTTGACTTTGCGCGTGCAGTAAAATGGACCGTGACGTCCTATACGATTTTTTTATCCCACTTGATCTCGATGTCTATAAGTGATCAAAATAATTTCGTACTGACTTCGCACGACGCTATATTCATATTTGCTGACTCACAACGTTTCATGAAGACTCTTTTCTTGTTCTTACGACTTCAAATATAGTTTAACTGACTTCCTAATGGCTACAAAGACTTCAACGTTACGAGTTTATGCTTTTCATAACATTACGTTATTTCGTAAAGACTTCACGAAAAATGTTAAAATTCCAAACGCTCGACTTCAGAGTGAATAAGCCCTACACCTAATAAAAGGGTCACATGTAATAAATTTTTACAAAAGTAAATGGAAAATCTTAACCCGCAATAAATACTCCTGACAACCTGAAAGAAGATTATTTAAGATCAAAATTATAAGAAAACGTTTATATCTTAAAGGGCTACACTTATATCGTGATAAAAAATTGGATGAAGTTATTATACTATAATATATTACAAGTCTAAGACCTGGTTTAACTTTTTTCTATGTGCAAAAGCCGAAGCCGCAAAGGTGTACAGTTTCGTGAATATTACCCAGATGTCTGTCAGTCAATCAGATCACAGTGTCAGTTACTTTATAGTACGCTGTGCTATTGAAAAAATCCTCGAGGAAATCCTCGTGTAAGCCCTAGGTGTAAGCCCCTCGGAGTTGGCTCCCACGAGTTTGCTCCCACGAGATCCACTATAGACTAGAGTCTCCCGCAAAAGGCCTCCAGAATCTACCACGAGGGCTCCAAGAGCCACTCGCGACGGCCTCCAGTCACCTTTGCCTTCTCCGTTTTCATCAATACCTTTTCCATTTATTCCTAGTCATCCCTACATATTACGCTCTGCCTTTTCATGAATTCCTTTCCCATTTACAATTATCCCGGTATTCTGCACTGTACATTTTGTGAAATTAATTTTTTTTCTTCTTCGAATTTGTGAATTCTACGTACCCGACGTCTGAAGTCCTTAAAAAGCGAGTAATGAAATAAACTGATGAATATCTTCAAATGAACATATGTTTTATGGAGGTGTAAGCATCGTCCATAACGCTTTTTCAGGAAAAAGATTAGTTAAATCTTCTCACACACTCGAAGTTTTGTTGCAATTTCTTATTGGTTGATAGCCCTAGAGTATTTCACGTATAAGATAAATAAATACATGGGGTGCTTTTTTCATGCTTTGGGTTTTTTTGCAATTCTTAAATCCTGCATAAAAAGCGTCATTCTTCGTTAAAAAGTAGTAAAAATGTAGAGTGCAAGGTTTTCGTAAAAAGAACACCTGCCTTTATATGGAGATATTTGTTGATTTGTAAATTTCTTCTCTCATTATTTCTGAATAAAAACGTTCTGCATCAATATATTCATTTGAACTAGACTATTTATAGTTTAGCATTTTTTGAAAGATTCTCTTGTTCAGATTGTTTATGTCACATGACCAAAAGCAAAAATGCCTAAGAATCGATGAACAGATGAAGAAAACCTTTAACATTTTTGTTTATTCTGTTTTACAATCAGCAAGAACGTGTTTCAATTATCCGAGAAGCTTTAATGAAAGGACTATTTGTTATATTTGTGGAAAAAAATTATTTTGCGAAGAAAGAGTGAAGGGATTAGGATTTTTAAGTGAACAAGTGACGGAAGTTATTCACATTGATTTAAGTATTATTTGGCAAAAGCGGAAAGTGCCAAAATAGGTCATCCATATACGCTCAACACCTTCTATATGGTGTATGCGAATACAATGGCCAACATGTGCGAGGTATATAATTGCTGCTACATAATTTTGAACTTTAGTATGTATAAAAACTACTAATTTTCCTACTTATATTCAAAGCTTCAATGGAAAATGAATAAGGTCTCACAGAAAGTTTTCCATATATTTTTTAGGTTGAACTCAAAATAGTTTTTTTGATCATGCTGTTAAGAGATGCACAAAAATTAAATGCAATTGATTAAAAACAATCTGTTTGACAATAGAAGCCTTCGGTGGACTATATTTATACTTCCAGAGAAAGACAAGTGTTCATTTTATGAAATTCTTCGGCTCTACTTTTTCACTCACTTTTTAACATCTTATGACGCACCGTACGCATAATTTTAAAATAAAAAAAATTCCAAGAAGGTGATTTATTAAAGAAGGAACTAGTCTATTTTTTCAGTTTATACGTAAAATACTCGCATTAAGTGCTCGGTCTTTGTACTTCTCCCCACATTTGCTCACAAAACTTTTAAAATTGAAGGTTGAAGCATCGATAACTGTAATTTGGTGATTGTGAATTCTTTTTTGTTAAAGCACCTTCGGCTTTAACGATCACATTCTCACCACGTATCCCATGCTTTGCACTCGTTTTTTGTCCAAAATGCGAAGTTTTGTACATATAAAATGTATTTTAGATTTATTTCTGTACCTCGGTCCAGGATTGCGTATTCGGATATTTCAAAATAAAGGACAAATTTTATTTTTCATGATTGCGTTGATATTTGTTCTTTGATCTGCATTAATTTTTATTGTTAGCTACTCTGGGAAATGTATAATCAAAAAAAAAGATTGGACAGGGTCAAGAACAGAGAAACAAAAATACATAATAAATAATTAAAATAATAATAAAAAAATAATTAAAAAAAAAATAATTTTCGTATCTTTTGTCGTTTTTCCAAAAATTAAGTTCTTTATTTTTAATGTCATTTTTTGCGATTAAAAGAAATACTACGTGTCCTATAAAAAACACTGAAAAAAATGATAGCTCTTTTTTGGGCGAAAAATTTCTCTCGAATAATTTTTTTCTTATCTTGTGTCTTTCTCCGAAAGTTCAATTTTTTATTTTTATTACAGCCCGATAACTTATTTTTTAATTTATTGATGACTGATTCAATTTGCTTAATTTTTATTTCTACTTAAAATATCAAATGGGCTGCGGAGTCTACACAAGCTGAACGAAATCCAATGTCAGGCTTCTCTCTAAATCTGAATCAGCGAAAACTTCGCTGTTTTTAGCAGTGAACGAAACTATCACTGCGAAATCAGCTAGTTTCGCTGAAGAATCAGTGAGTTACGCTGGCAAATCAGTGAAATGTGCGCTTGCGAAAAATAGTGAGAAAGTTCGTCAGTGCTACCTACACAAATTTTTGCGTATATTTGAGAAAATTCTCTTATTAATTGCTTCAGAGCTATACAAATTTTGTTTACTCGATTTAGCTCATTCTCGAGGCATTCGAGAATATTTTTATTGGACCGTGAACGTAATGCATTGTTGAAAAATTTGAAGAAATTTTGACAGTTAACACGGATTTTAGTTTTAAGCAGTGGCCGCAGTGGTAGATGCATTTGGCTCGCTCTGGCCGTGGTAAACGTTAGCAGACGTTTAGTACACTTTTATGGTTATAATTATCGTGATATTATTTCGTGGTAGCAGAAGCAAGGAACAGTTATAATTCGAGTTATTTTTCTGCTTGATTTCGAAGACAGAGGTAAGATATGTTCATATTTATCGCTTGCGTGCCACGCCGTCTGCGTGAATATAACCTCTATCGCAACTTATGCCTACATATTTCGATTTGTGCTACAACTTTCACACACGTAAACTAGTTTATATCGATCAAAAATCTGCAGGTTCTGGAATAAAAATTAAATATAGAAATAGAGGTACGGACCCTCTTAATCTCCACTCATGCAATAATTTTCGTGAATTTTGAAAACTCAAGAAAAACAAGTTGTACAAAATTCACCGTGGGCCCAGCTTCAACAATGTATGATACATTTCTCTTAAAAAATGTCTGACAGATTGAAAAAAAAATTTTCTTCCAGGTTATTGCACTTTATATTCAAATATATTTTAAATAAGATATGGATCCACTGCACGAAGGACTATCGGGAAAACAACTAGCAAGAGAGTTGCAAAAAATTGACGTACCTGACGAGATGTTAGCAATTTTAGAAGGTGAAGGGAATTTTAGTAAAGTTTAATACTTTTGATTCGTTTTGTTCACATCAAATTTGAGAATTTATACGTATATTTTACACATGGTTATATTTTTCGCGCCCTTTTCGCGATGCAATAGATAAAAATCGTGGAAAATTCAACCATTTTGTTAGAAAGTCATCCTTTTTGGTTGAAAGTTTAACTGAAATCTATTAGTTTAAAACTCAGCCATTTAAAAAAATTAGTCTTTTTAGTTTAAATATTTCATCTGATTTAGTAGAAATTCAACCTTTTTTGATGAAAATGAAACTATTTGGTTGAAAATTAATCTTCGTTGGTAGAGGCTTCAACCATTCTGGTTTCAATCCGGTTTGGTTGAAATATCTACTATTACATTATTCGTTAAAAATTCATCTTTTTTGGTTAAAAATGATCTACTTGGTTGACGATCGAACCACTTGTTGCAAAAATATTTTTTGTGTGGAAAATTTGACATTTTAGTTGAAAATTAATCTCTCTGGTTGAAAGTTTTACTATTTTGTGGACAAATTTTTTTAATTCAAAATTCAACTACTTGGGTAAAAGTTGAACTCGTTTATTAGACATTAATTTTCTGGATAGAAGGATTATATTTTTGGTTAAAAATTAAATGATTTATTGTTAATTCGTTTTGAAATTAATTTCTTTTACTGAAAATTTACTGTTCAACTATCTTCTGAAAAAATGTTCTTTTTGGCTCGAAAATTCAACTATTTGTTTAAAAGTTCATGCATTTTGCAGAAAAATCATCTTCTTTTGTAGAAAATTAATTTTCTTGGTTGGAAATTCGTCTTTTAAGTTCTAAAATTTATCTCTTTTCGTAAAAGTTTAATCTTTTTTAGGTGGAACACCAACTATTACATTTTTTGTTAAGAATTCGTTTTTTTGTTGAAAATACAACTGTTATCTGGAAAATTTGAGCATTTGGTGAAAAATGCAACTATTTTATTGAGAATTTAATCACTTTGTTGCAAATTCAAGTATTTTGTTAAAAAGTAATCTTTCTTGGTGAAAAATTCAGCTGTTGTTGAACATTTATCTATTTCGACAGAAAATTCGTCCTTTTGCATTGAAAATTCACCTTTTTCGGTTGAAAACTCGAATTTATTCTAAAAAATTCAAGTATCTGATTAAAGATTCAACTGCTTTGTTTGAAAATTTGACCCTTTTGTTGAAAATTGAGCTTTGTTAGTTCAAAATTCAACTATTTGGTCAAAAGTTCAACTAATTTGTTGAAAATTTCATTATTTTGTTGAAAATTTACCTAATTTGTTAAAAATTAATCTTGTTTCTTACAAACTTCAACTGTTTTCTTGAAAATTTATGCTTTTGTATTGATAATTCATCTTGCGTGGTGAAAAAGTTATCTTCTTTTATTGAAGTAAATAAATAAATTGGAATTTTTTCTATTTTGACCTGAAATTGTTTTACTCTGTTTATAAAATATTGCAAGTTAAAAATGTTACAAGATTGAAATGATGGTCCATCAATGTTAATGGTCAAGGAAAATGAAAAATTGGCCAGGAAAAAGTCGGGAATTTCGAAAATGAAGTTTTTCGGCCACACTATTATTGTCGAATGTTTTGAAAGTGCATTGGGCGACAGAGTCTAGATTACATACATGCTCTGTAATGACTCATAACTAATTATAATAAACAGAATACTGGGTAATTAATTTTCAGGAGTATTACTATGATGAACAAACAAGGCAAGGTTTTATTGAATTTCGATTACGGAATATTCGAAAGAAGCTGTGCCCATCAAGAAAAAATACAAACGAAGTCTGATGAACCTTACAAGGACAACACTAATTTGAATGAGCTCTTATCTAAGGAAAAACTGTATCCAATGGTTTGTCAACTTATTATTTTGAAATAATAAGTTTAAAGCTGTCAACCGCTTATTTTCGAGTTTCAAATTTTATATGTTGAAATAAAATTACAACATGCTTCAAGTATAAAAATCCTCTTTTACCCCCATAATTTTATTTACTCATTAATTTTAAAAAACTGAATGCGCTGATGAAATTAGTGCGAAACACTGATTTCATCAGCGAGTGATCGCTGATTAAACCCGTGCGACTTAGCTGCTTGAACCAGCGAATTACTGTGTCGCTGATTCAAACAGTGAATATTCGCTGATTCGCAGTGGTATACTTATAGCTGACTAAATCAGCGTATATGCGCTGCCAATCAGCGAATTTTCGCTGATTCAGATTTAGAGAGTTGGTTTATTATTTTCGTTGGACGTTATTTGAGTATTCTCATCCGAGAATGCTATTTTTGGGCTATTAGTGAGAGGATGATATTTTTTAAAATAAACAAGTAAGTATTTGTATTAGGAAACAGACATCACTCTATCTCTCAGCATTTCAATAAAATTGTGCACGTTGCAAGGTTTCATAATTCATGGTACGAATTGGAACGATATAGTACTCACCGAGTTCCGTCGCTAATCTTATATTTTTTTAATATAAGAAAAAGGGCAGATAATGACCAGGGATAGACCTTAACTTTCCCGTTTTCTAAAGAGCCTATGTTTAGAGGATTTCTTTTCCGTTGTCATTGAGACAACTCTAGTACTTTTTCACACAGTCGCGGCACGCTCAAGTTGTCGCACGTAGTCGCTCGACACGTCCCCTCACACGCGCGTTCATATTTGTTTTAATTGAGAGAATAACAATTGGTTTTCATCCAAGATGAAATAATGTGCATTTTAATTCGCATGTCTTCCCATTGTTTTTCTCCCCGTTGTTCGAAATACTAACTTGAGTGGGCAATTTCTCAGAAGTTTTGAAATTCGAGACTGAAATTTGCTCAGGCGTTTCTGTTGATTGTGGATTAAAATATCTGAGGGTGCCGAATTTCGCACAGCCTTCCTTAACAACTGTCAACTCCAGTAATAAGACAGCTACGCAAAAAAAATCTTTTCCTGGGTCTGGAGGTCAGACCATATTGATTATACGTTTTTGGGATCGCTAAATCCGAATCCGAGGTCCACAAACCCCAGCACGTCGGGGTTCTGACATAGCCTCAAAAAACCGAATAAAAAATATTTTCTCAGGTCTGGAGGTCAGACCATGTGTACTATATGTTTTTTTTGTGTGGCTGTGTAATTTTTTTGGTGCCCAGAAACCCGGTTATTCCGAAAATTTAACCAGTAATTTTAATTCACGGGTTTACTCGTTACATAGAGAATTTTCAGATTTAACGTCCCCGCGATGAGGATGACGGACATTTGTTTAGAAATTTGACTAGGAAATTTACTTCAAGAGACTACTTCCTCGGTTCGAGTAGCTCTGCAAACTGCCTCGATGATTTCGATGGGTACTTTTTGTAGGTGCACTGTCGATGGACATAAGTGGGAAATTTTGTTTTCAGGTAAGGAATTTTCTTAGTTGCCAGGCACGGTATGTGTTGTTGTGCATGGTTGGACTTTGAGCGCTTAGTCAAAAATACAATTGTCAGCAGCATGGGTTAAAGTTCGAGTGACAATCCCGCTAATGGGTCCAAAAGTTTTATAATTTGCAGATTTCTTCTCCTCTTTTCTTATGATTTTAATCTTAAATAATCTTCTTTCAGGTTGACAGGAGTATTTATTGCGGGTTAAGATTTTCCATTTACTTTTGTAAATATTTATTACATGTGACCCTTTCATTAGGTGTAGATCCCTCTCATTTGAGAAGACATTTTTTTACAATACTTTTGAAGCATATTTGACAAATTTATGGTCATATTGCTTTCTCCCGCTCGAGAGAATAGTTTAGGCAGGGAGGTTTTCAGAAGAATGGGGTAGTGGCAAACGGTAGGAGAGTGGAGAACGGCTGGAGAATATGTAAAGCGACAGGTCAACATGGTGCAGTGACTAGGAAGGAGCACCCATACGATCACCCACCTATGTGTACACGCTAGTTTCCCGTGTTCTCGGTGAAGTATGTGTGAGAAGGCCGTTTAGGAAATTCGCACTAGGTCATGTTCCCTACGTTTGTGCCCGTATGAGTCCTGCTCATTTCTTCTTCTCTCAGTTATTATTTTCTTTCACTTATTCTTTTACATTCTTCTTCTCTCTCATACTTATTCAAATGGAACTCTATGGTTCGCATTTGAAATTTGATTACCATCACTCAGTTATCTTAACATACTATTTAAACTAATTTTTTCAATGTATTTGCTTAACAAAAATCAAAACTCTCTCATAGTATCTCTTTATTAATTTTAACTTTTTTTCCTTATCACCAAATTGAATTTTAATTATCAGCCGATGCTGCATTGTATGCTCTGTGTCGGTATCTCGTTACAGGTCCCGTTCATCATCTGTGCACTTCGTTCTCACAATGCAATTGCCTATGAATTTCAATATTTCTTCTTAATGAAACTCAAAGGTTCTCGAATTGCATTTTCAAAATAAAAATATGCGTAAGCTCGAAAGAGGTATGTCACAAACCACACCGGATTTTGAGCTTGCGTCCTCGATAGCTAGAGGTGGTTGGGGGAGATTGCATTTTCAATCAAGATATAGCTTCCGACGCCTTGCAACCTGTGAAGTATGGGGGCTTATCTTTTCGGATGTACTTAATCTCTCGTTTTACTTTAATATACTTGCGTATATATATATATATATATATATATATATATATATACTTACCTCTCTTGTTGCTTCGCTCAAGTTATTCATTTATTTTCCTACCAGCATGATAGTTTTATCGCTTAGTCTTACGGAGGCTCAAATTGGCAGGGTTGGATTCGAAATATTTGTATCTAAGTAGGATTGTTTAAGCGAACTCGCCGCGTGGCGTTGTAGTATACATTTTTTATCTAGCTAACTCATTTCATTCTAGATACATACCTCATTGGCGTGAACTTTTATGCTGGTTGAAATGTCAGTGGAGGCAGCTTTATCGCACAGTGGGTGTTGCTAGTCCGCTTGCAGGCGTGTGTGTGATGCGGTGTATTCTTGTTCACTTGGCTGCTTGCGGAATTTGGTGGCGAAATTTTCGTCTGTCCATACAGTGTTTTAGACTTGCAATTCCCGTCGATACTTTCGCGTGACAGCAATGACTGGCTATCCCCAGTAGTAAGATAGCTAGGCCTAGGTAGGCTCCTTGGATTAGCTTTGTTTGCTCCATCCTGCTTCGTCACTGACAATTAAATTCATTCCATTGAGTCTCTAGTTCTTCTAGAGTTTGCTTGTTTTTGATGTAAGTATTTTCATTCGATAGTGATAGCGTCGATTTAGCGTTTCTTTCCTCATTGAAGTGGTTTTCCTCTGTTGGCAGTATACTCAAAGGTGAGTACTGACTTATTTTCAATTGGAGTGTAGGCTCGTATATCACTTCGGTTGTTCCCCCTTTACTGCTGGGTCCCAATAAGGTGACGTCTTCTAATTTTATCCTGCATCCTGGAGCCATTTGGACAATTCCAGCTGTCGTCAGGGGCACGGTTAACTCTGGTTGAGTGAGACAGACTACTTGAGCTGTGGTTTCCGCTATCTGTGAATATAACCATGCGTCTATCGTGTTTAACCAGCTCCAGTGGGGGTGTTCGTCGTAGATTATTCTTATGTCACATAATCTTAAAGATTCCATCGATGGTTGAATCAGCAGCTGGCTCTCACAAGTTGGCCACCTGGATGTCTCGTAAATGAGTAAGTTGGACTTACAAATGTATTTACTTGCAAGCTTGCTTCATTTATCGACTTTCTCCGTATTTACTAAGACGTATGTTCTCAGGGTGTTTCCTCGGCGATGTGGTCGCACTGTGTGTGAAGGTAGACTCTAACTGTTTCATTTTTCAGAGCCTATTGAGTCAATGGTAATGAATGTATTCGATATAACGAATAACTAGTTCTATCCGACAGGGTTACATCTACCTCTATTTCAATTGTTGCATTTTCAGATATTATGGTGACTAGGGCTAGTCCAGTGAGTTCTTCCATAATTATCTTAGGTAACTTTCTTTGACGAGTAGACTCAGTTCCTTCATCTCTTGCTGAATTCGGCCTAGAGATCTCTGCGGTAATGGATTTTAACTTGAGGTGGTATTCCTGTAGGGTGTTGTTGCATTCGTACTTCTTGAGGGATCGGCAGTAACTGGACAAATTTTTAATTAGAGATTCATAAGCCTTTAGGGCCGAATGTAGTTTATCTACATCTAGGAAGGTTAGAATTCGCCAATTTCCAGTGACACGCCTCATCTCGTCCAGGTACTCGTAGTACACTCCTGTGCTTGTTTGGAAGGTGGTGACCCATAGACTCGTTACATTGGTTAACAGCTGCATTACGAAGATTAGGCATATCGAAAACTAAATACCCAGATGTTCTATTTTTGATTGATATTTAGACCTAAAAGGAGACGGCTATTAGAACGAAGACTATTTATTTGGTGAAGTTAACCCTACGTCCTCAGGAAAGGGATTTAAAGCTCATTTTAGGGCACCCATTCCCTTTCGTGGGGGCGTTGGTTTAACTTTAGCATTACACAGTTTAAAAAAGCGACTACCTTCTTCAGTTTCCAAGATCACGTTGTTATCAGGTGTGAACCCTATCCTTCTTTTCTTCAGGGAAACTGCTAGGTATTCTGGTTAATCGACAGAATACCACCTCGTATGAGGTAAAGTTCGTTGCTTCGTGCACAGACGTATTGTATGCAAACATGGCGAATGGAAGCAGCCAATCTCAATCGTCATAATCGACTACATAATATTTAATGTAGTCAGTTAGCACAATATGACTGCGCTCCAACGGCCCATTAGTCTGTGGGCGATAGCCCGAAGTTGTCAATTGTTTCAATTTAAAGATGTCTTCAGGGTTCTTTATTAGTTTAGTAACGAAACTTCCTCCCTTGTCGGTAAGTGTACACCCTGGTGCACCACACTCGGAAAAAAGATTTGCGGCTACTGCGTCAGCTACCGTGGTTGCTTTCAGATTGGGTATAGGGACGGCAATACAGTATTTACTGAAATTTTCATGCTTAAGAATAATATGTGTCGATTCCCGTTGGGTGTAGTATGTCACTTTCCAACTGTGTCCAGCGGGACTTTATAGGAAGGTTCGGCCGGGGTGTCGGCGATTATCATCGTTCATCGCATGCGCGCTCGTATTAATTTTTGCTCTAGGCAACTTTTGCAGTTACGGATATACTCGGTGACGTCATCGCGGAGTCTTGGTCAAGTTTACCTTTCCCTAAATTGCCTATAAGTTTTTGTGATCCCTTTATGACCACTTATCAGGCTGCCGTGTCATTCTGCAATTATTTTTGGTCGTACTTCGCTTGAGGGAACCTTGATTCGACCATGGCAAAGAGTTACTGTAGTGGGTTCGGCACAAATCACTTTCGCTGTTAATTCGGCTACTTTTTTTCTGAGGGAGAGGGCGTTGCAAATTGTCAAAATTGGGTATTCGACAGCTTGTCTGCTTATCCTGAGCTAGGGCTAGGCTGATTTTTACACGTTTGCATTCCCAAACTTCTTGAGAGTCGAGATGATCGGTAGCAATCCGGAGCCGTCGATGTGTACGTCCACGTATGGATCTGTATTTGGGGTTAGCCAAGGGGAAGGCGGAGGATCGTGAGTTGGTGCAGCTATTGGGAGTGGCTTAGTCCTCTTTGAGGCAGCAGTCATCTCTAGCCCTAGAAAGACGCTATATTATTTTCAGAAAACGATGTTGTCTTTCCAATAATCGTCTGATCTTTGTATCGTGTTCTTCGAGAGTTTCTGAATGCACCACAATATCGTCTAGATATATGAAAGCTTCTGTTCCATGCATTCCCGTTAAAATGTTGTCTATGAGCCGTTGGAATTTTGCTTGGGCATTCTTGATGCTCATCGGCATACGGAGATATTAAAAATGTCCACGCGGTGTTGAAAAGGATGTTTTCGCCCTATCATATGTGTGGGTTTCAAGTTGATGGAAGTCACTTGCTAAATCTAGTATTGAAAAGTACTGTGCTTTACCGAGATGGTCTAAAATGTCCGTAATATTTGGTAATAGATATGCGTCTCCTATGACTTTTTCATTGAGGACTTCATACCTGTTATCACTCTGAACTTTCGAATTCCTGATGCGTCCATCCTCTTTGGAACCAACATTATAGGGGAATTGTAAGGGGACTTTGATTCCTTAATAATTCCTGATTCTAACTGTTTCTCGATTTGTTTTCGCGCCTCGTCAGATATTTTACCCTTAGCCCAGCTGTAAACATATTCCCTCTCTTCTAGGGTTAGTTGGGAAATATGAATCCTTCTCAACACTCCTTCCGTACGTTTTGACACTGGGTCTGTCAGGTGTGTTGGTAACTCGTTAGGTACAGTGTCCGGTTCTCATCCTGATGTGTTATATTGGAATAACAACTAAGCTTGCTCCTGCCTGAGGTAGGGCTGGGCCTCCATTCCGTCACTAGTCACCGCTACTGATTTTTATCAGGTTTAAATCGGAGCCTGGATCGACGAGAATTGGACATTGCCATATCTGAATTCCGGGGATGTGATTTTTACCTCGGGGGAGTCTTTAGAATTCCACCCCATTCGTAGGATCCTATGGAGTTATCCGAGTAGCTCTTCGAACAATCCACGGATAAAAGCGTCTAGTGCGCAATCTCTAATCGGATTTAACATGATGTCGCTTGATTTTTCCTGTCCATTGCTAGTGTTATATTTTCTCCTAAGGTATGCTTAGCTTCGCTGAGCAGGCCATGGACGCGATTGTAACAATCAGTTGCCGATTCGGTCTGGGTCTTTCGTAGGTTCACTACGGCTTCAAAATACTATAGATATTTTTTTGTGGCGGCAAGATTCTTTTTGAAATGGTTGATCAAATCATTCGCGGTGGGGAACTGTTTCTCTCTCAAACTTTCACGTGCTACTCCTTTTCATTTCGATAACACCGCTCTGATAAACACAGGCTCGGCTGATGGTGTTATGAACACCGTTCCATTGCACACGTCCTGAATAAACTCTTTTAATGGTCGAGTTTTTTCATTAAAATCAGGAATATGGTAAGTGCTATTTCGCATCGTCATGTTTTTTGAAAGGGAGTTCACGACTAAGCTGGAATTCATGTTTACGCCAGGTTTTGGAACACGTTTGTTAGGCAGGGCTGCACTCAATGTATTATTCAAGTCTTGATCACCAAGGACACCAATTTGGTTATCTTCTTCCGTAAAGTTACGCCATTACTGCTCATTTTGATGGTTTAAACTAAGGTCCTAGCTACTTGGTCGCAATAAATTTTGTCGTCGTCCGTTTTTTTGTTTTGGAAATTTACTTCTAAAGCATGGACGGAATGCTTCATTCACATGTTAATCTGTGAAATTAGGCCCGGTATTCCTTTGATTCCAACTACACGGAGAAACTCTGGCACGAGCGGTTAGTGTTAAAATAAATTTTTTTTTTCATAGCACTAGCCACAGTTGCCAACACACTGCCCGCTCGCGAATTGACATGAGCCGTTCGTGTTAATGGGAACAGCAGCGCGAGCCTGGTAAATGTTGCGATTCACCCGATTCGTTCTTCGGATTGGCAAGAATCTCTCGTGTTGATTTTCAATAACGCGTGGTGTCAAATTGCTCTAACGTTTGGTGACAAACGCGCTGGTCTCTCGGCTCATTCGTCGCAACATCTTTCATTTTTTTCAAACTTCACTATGCTGATCGAGGAGAACTAACCTGCATGCACGTCATGATTGATTATTGGTGCAGTCTAATCCTAATCAATAAACGTGTGGCTAAGATCGGTTAACAAGTGATTTACTGTTTTCGTACCAATATAATCACTATAGTTTCAATTTAGAAATCCGATGATCTAAACAAAAATTTGTAGGTATAATTTTAGAAATTTTGATAATTAATTTTGGAAGTTTAAAAATAAATGAAAGTATTTACAGTTCCATCTTGAGAAACTTCTAATTTAAATTTTTTCAGGAAATTTTACTTTCGCAGCTTTCTATTGCAAGTGTTAATTCTCAGATTTTCTATGCTAATTTTTGTTCTTGATAAATCTAATGAAATTGAATGGAATTGTATCAGATATGATTGATGGAATTATTTCAAAGATTAATTTTTATGATGAATTTGCCTATTTCATCTATTAAATTCTACCTTGAAAGTTCTGTTAAAAAATATTTTCTTCAAATTGTGCCTATTTCATTGATTAACATAATTCTGATGAAAATTCTACTCTAAAAGTTCTGTTCAAAAATATTTTCTTCAAGTTGTATTGCGAAAATTAAAATTATCTGAGAACACAAAAAAAGTAAATTTATTACATATTTTTCTATTGGGTAATATCACCGAACCTACTGATTTCATTATCATTTTTTAACTGATGTTTCGCCATCTATGAATAACTTAAAAAGATTACCCAAATTATCAAGGCCGCAAAGTAAATTTGATCATGAGACGTTTACCCTTAGCACTTTCAGCATTTGGTTATGTGGCGAATGAGTCGAGCGACATGCGCGTTCGTCACTAAACGTTAGAGTTATTTGAAACCACGCCCTATTGAAAAATAACACGAGAGATTATTGCCAATCTCAAGAACAGGCCGGGCTAAACGCAACACTTACCGATCTCGTGCTGCTTTTGCCATTAGCACGAGCGGCTCGTGTGAATTATGGAGCGATCAGTGCGTTGACAACTGTGGCTCGTGCCATTCCAAACAAATTTATTCCGACACTAACCGCTCATGCCAAATGTAGTGGCAGCTCTTGATGCGGTAGCTCCTTGTACCGCCAGAGAACTTGCTCTAGTAAAAAACAAAAGAAGAAAAAAAAACAACTAAAAATCTAATTTTGTAATTTGAGAGCAATCAAAATTGAAACAATCGTGACTTCGGTTTCACTTCAGGTGAAATTTCATTCAGGAATTCAGAAAAAGAAAACTTCAGCCTGTCAACTGAGCGTGAGATTGTGCGAAGTACGAAATATCAATTATTGATTTGATTGATATTCACGTTGTTTTTCTTATTCCAATTCAGGGATTTTGAGATTCCTATCCATTGATTCATTGTTTTTCTAGTATACCTACAGAAGAATGCGATACCACACCGGAATATATTTATTCTTGAAATCAATACCCATTTTTTTTAAAGAAGGAATATGTACATTGATTAAGCTGCGATTGCATCAATTTCTAACTCTTATAACTTAAAAATTCCCTGGCGAATTCCGCGGCGATAATGTCTTGATTATCAGGGCTATAATGTGCAGGTAGCCACGTGGAATTGAGACCCAATTTTCCTAAGAGTTAGCTGCTTTGTCGATGATCCGTTATGGCGTATGTGTAGTAGGGGTCGCGATAGGATGTGGGTGCAATAGAGAAGACACAAGGGAGACATATTGGCTCAAAATGAATTCTCCCTTTAAAACAAAGAACCTTTTCTACCTAGTTTATCAATACCACCTCTATTTCTGGCCTTTCCTCGGGGTCAGTCGTAACTACTACAGTTTTACCCTCCAAATCAGAATCAGAAGCTAGAAATTGTACGTTGAGGATTCTAATTTCCTGATACTGTGCAGCGATTCTTTGTTCTAGGGCCTCCTCTAGAGGTGGGGCAATGGTAATTACTTCTATATCAATAGGCCCTGCTTCTATTTTATGAATCGGTAATACACGGGGTCGAATTACTGATGTAACCGCGAGGGTGAGGATTGATCTTTCTGCAGGCTTAATCAAATTATTCTAAAACAATTGACCTTGCTGGTATAATTTTTGCGTTAGTTTGATTTATCCTTCTAGGTCGCTTTGATTCATAACACTAAGGTGGTCACTTAGGCCACGACTTAGATCACTTAGAGAGACACCGATCATCTTCAAAACTCGAGTCATCGCTCCAACGCCCCCACCACCAGAGATTCTGGACCTGTTTATACGACCGTATATCAATAAAATTTCACTTCTTCAATATCTCAGATATTAATGGTTAATGTTAGATTTTATAATTTTTTATGAGTGGATGCGAATCTGACTTTAATTGATAAAAAATTGTCAAGCAAGAGTTCATATATTTGAAATAACAAAAAGGAGGTACAATATATCAATGCGATACGCGAGGAAGAGGCTTACTCTTGTACACTCTGAACGAGACTGATAGTCCTGACCGAACCAGAGCGCTATGCGTGCACGCTAGTCACTATAGCAAGAACTGACGATCTATAGTTTCATGCTTACATACTTCGCTTCTCCTCAACACCCTCTCTCGAAGTAGTGAGCTAAAAAATTATTACTGCTTATTTATATTCTCCATGCCCATGCTGTGCATACATTTCCAGTATTTCTTTACACTAAGCCCTTTTGTAAACACATCAGCAGGTATACGCTCCGTACATGAATATTTTAAATCAATCACACCATCATCATACACAGCTCTGACAAAATCATGTCTTACATCTATGCGTTTCGTCCGCGAATGATACATATTATTCTGAGCTAGCTTTATCGCCCCTTGATTTTCATTGAAAAGAGTGATCGTCTCATCTTTGTCTAATACCTGCATGCTATACAACAAGCCGCGCAAATACAACGCTCTCTTAGTGGCCTCCGCCACTGCCATGTGTTCGGCCCCGGTAATCGACAACGCGACAGTTTTCTGTTTTCGCGCTTCCCAGCTAACAACTGACCCGGCTAGGATGAACCCGTACCCCGAATATGAACGACGATCTATTGCGTTTCCCGCCTAGTCAGCGTCGATTATTCCAAATAAACCCAGACCCGTCTTTTCGAATACAAGTCCACAATGAACTGTGCCCTTGAGCTAACGCAACGTTCTTTTTACGGCTTTCTAGTGCTCTGCATTGTAACTTGTATTGAACTGACTTAAAAAATTGACCGCGCACGTGATATCTGGTCTAACAACGCACCAGTCAAGCTCTGATATGGATATTTCTCCATCTCATTATCACTTGCTCGCTTCGGTTTTGACAATTTACAATAAGCATCTATTGCCGTTCCAATAGGTTTACTCTCACTCATGCCTCCAAAAGGTTTACACTCACTCATGCCAAAACGCGCTGACACTGATTTTGTGTAATATCTTTGCTTTAGGTAAACACGTGACTCTTTGTCGCGCGAAAACTCGATTCCTAGATATCGATTCACTGTGGCTCAATATTTTGTTTCAAACGATCTTGAAAATGATTCTTGAAAGTCACACAACCAATCATCATCATCCGTCGCAATCAATATATCGTTTACAAAATCGCGACACACATTAATTTATCACCGTTTTGTGCGATTATCATACACGGATCTTGTGGCAACGGTTTGGAACCTACTACTTTTAATTTTTCCACTAATTTTGTGTGCCACTGTAATCCCGACTGACGCAACCCATTCAATGATTTTCTAAGTATACACGCACTATCACTGCTTGCGTTTAAGCCTGGATACTACTTTTTGGCTGTATTTATCATTCACGCCGTGAAGATGCCCATCTGATGAATTTCCAATTCATGCTCCGCTGCGATTGCTGCCAGCAGCCTAACTCACGTCGATCTGACCACCAGTGAAAAATTTTCGTGAAAATCTTCTCCTGGCTTTTGCGAAGATCCCCTCTTAACTAGTCACACTTTCTGCTTTTCATTGCAGTCGTCTGACTTTGTGCAAAAAACGCATCTGCTGCCAATTATTTTGCGATTATCAGGCCGCTTTGTAATTTCCCTAGTTTTATTCTTTATTTGAGCGAGTATTTCATCTTCCAACGCTTTTTTCCAGAACTCCGTATTTTCATCTTCGGTCGAAGTTTCGGTTTCCCTACTAACGTTACTTGATGCTTGCACATGTAATTCACGTGGTCTTCCCACCGAAATTGTACGAATCAACTTCGGCCGTCCTCGGTCCCGCTTAGTTGGCTGAACTATATCTTGCCACGAGTAAGTAGCTTCTCTCTTTCTCTGTCGCCTTAGCACTGCTCTTTCCTCCTGCTCGTCTTCCCTCGCCTCTTTTTGGGGTGTCTCTGTCACTTCCACTGTGACATTTTCTCCCTCGCTCTCGTACAGTATTTCTCGATACTGTTTTCCAAAACCAGTTGCGCTGACGAATTTGACGTCCCTTGACATGAATTGGTGAATGTTGAAGGGGCAGTAGTCCAAGAAAGCTGACTTTTGAAAAAACGAAAAAAACTGTCCCGTTCCGAAATTTTGACAAATTGCTTAATTAGGCCTCACACATTTGTGGAACCAGTGGTCAGAGAGATATTTGAAGAGGAAAGAGAATTTTAATACAATTTCCCTATTTTATAGAATTTTTTAAAGGTGGCGGACTACTGCCCTTTTAACATGATACAACAAAATCAAGTCTTTTTTCGTGGGGTTTTTCGATAAATTGTTGAAAAGCCAAGGTTGTTATGACAAATAATCATTTTTCAAGTGAAACTGAATTAATACAGTCTTTAATCACTGTCTGTACCTTGTTGGCCTTCCCGAGTAGGCCTTCGGAAGGCGATTTCCTCATAGAGTATTCTGGATTCCTCTGGAATGTAATCGAGCATTCTTTTCAGGTCTTCGAGTTTTTTGGGTTTAATGGGGACTTTTCCCGTGGGGTAAGAAGCCTCGGTAGGTAGACGAACGGTGTCTCTGAACGTTTTCTTCGTTTTTTTGTCTTGGACTACTGCCCTTTTAACATGCTAACCTCGAAAACTCATACTTTCCAACCGCCCTTACGCCTCTAAAATGTGTTAGACAGCGGTCCTTATAGCATGAAACGATGTGGCTGCACATATAGAACCCGGAAATGCAAAAAAACAAAAATCGATAAAAATGGACAACTACCCCTTTAACATTCACCGATTCACATTACTACCGATTTCGACTGTGGCATGTGAGTCCGGTACGCCTTCGACTCTTGGGCATAACCGACGAATATTACTGTCACTGATCTTGGTTCGAGTTTTTCTCGGCCTTGCGTCGTATTTAACACGAACGCCTTAGTGCCAAAAACTTGAAAATATGCAACTGTGGGGGTTTTTTCCTTCCACACTTTGAATGGTATCTCGCCATTCACTGACTCGTCGGATATCGGTTTCACGTGTAATTGGCATTTGTCAGTGCTTCAGCCCAGAGGCGAGGGGGTGCGCCGGCTTGACGCATCATACATCGCGTCATCTCCACCAACATTCTGTTTTTTCTTTCAGCGATGCCATTTTGCTGTGGCGTATAGGGTGCTGTGAGTCTTCGTTGTATCCCTTGTTTTTGGAGAAACGCTTCAAACTCCTTGTTACAGTACTTCTTACCGTTGTCTGACTGCAGTGCCTTTATTCTTTTTCCCGTCTGGTTTTCAGCCTCCCGGTTAAAATTCTTAAACACCTCGAAAACGTCAGACTTATTTTTGATGAAGTATGGCTCACACCACCTAGATTTGTCGTCGATGAACGTGACGAAGTATTTCTTCCCTAAAGCCGATGTATGTGTTATTGGATCACATACATCCAAGTGCACTATCTCCAATACATCCCTCGTTCTATCTTCGTCACTCTCGTGAAATGGCAATCGCGTTTGCCTCTCCTGAATACAGACCTCACACTCCGATAGTTTTTCACTATTTTTAATGCCTAAACCGTACACCAGATCTTTTTTGCCCATCAGACTTGAATCGCGCTCACTTAGATGCCCCACTTTGTCATTCCACCTGTCTATGTTCTGTTTTTCATGATTCTCTGTAGCACTATTTACACTGCCTTTAATTTTTTCCACGAAATATAAATTATTTGGACGACTCGCAAGTGTCGATTGTATAGTTTTGTGTATAAAAACAAAATTGATTTCGGCCAAACCTACTTTTAAAGTTTCCTCGCGATGAAAGATGAATAACGTAATTTTCTAAAAAAAATGAAGGGGGTAAACCACCCCTACATATTTTTAGAGTTATGCCTAATGTTTCTAAATTCACAGGGAAAAATAAAAAATATATATATTTTGCACTTGAAATAAAAACAAAATTGACATGTTTCGCCAAAGAAAATTAATAAAAGATTAAATGAGGTAGCTACCCCTAAGAACTGTTTATTTTGTGGCTATGATAATATATACTTTCCATACCCAAAACAATTGGGAAATTAGTTTTATTACTGAGGAAGTAAAATAGAGTCTATCCAACATGAATGAAAAAATTAGGCGGGTGTAAACCACCCCCCAATTATGTAGAAAATTGCAAAATAAGTCTAAAATCAAACAAAAAAATCCGAAGGAAATACGTGTTGCACACAAAAAAGAGGATGAAGGTATTTATGTATTTTTAAGAAACAAAGAGCATTGAAAAGGGCAACTACCCCTAAATTGTTTCACATATTAACCCTTATAATTAAATCTTGTGCATATTATCTTCAAAGTTTCTTCAATTCCAAGATATGCGATCTTTTTTGAATGAATTCCCTTATTTTTGTCGCAAGATAAAACTTATTACAGAAGGTACAATAATAGAATAGCTGAAAACGAATATTGAATTTTTCCTGTTGTTTCTGTTGGAATAATTTTGAAATTTACACTTTTATGAAATTATTGGTTTTCAGTGATTGTATTATTGTACATTCTGTGATAAATTTTATTTTACGAAACAAACAAGGTGATTCAAACCAGGATAGAAACTGGTCCGTGCAAAGATTAAACTGGAAAATAACAGCAGTGATGTGAATAATGTACAAACACTTAAAATATGACGACCCCAGAATCCGAAAGAGGGTTTAATCTAGTTTTTAACGCCGTTACTGTGCCCTAATTCACTTACAATTAGTTTAGTCCAGTCTAGTTTTCAACACTGTTACTTTGCCCGAATTCTGTCGGACCGTTCACTTCAAGTTGCAAGTGCTGCACTATGTCTGAATTGAAACCGATTTGTTCATTCAAAAAATTCTGCGTGCATAATATACTTCAAAAATTCTTTGGCGTTCCGGAACGGGGACTCACATTCATCCAGAAAACCAGGAACATCAGAATCCCCAACCCAAAGAAGCAGAGACGAAAAAACTTGACAGGAATCGAAGAATAAACCAAAAATAATCAAACTGAACGGTAAGGTAACCAATAAATTTTCCAATTCCGATATTATACATGAAAAATCTGAATAGGGGAAGGTACCCTGCCTTGGGCCATCCTGAGTTTTCGAATTTTTTGCTACTACTTATTGATTAAATTGCAAACATTGACAGTAACAGTTTAAGAGGGTGACCACTCGACTTAACATGGAAATTTTTGTTTCGATTTTTGTAAACATCATCACATAAAAAAGCGTTTTCAAAAAAATTTGACATTTGGCCCAAGGCAGGCTCCGAGGGCCCTGCCTTGAGCCACACACTCGCATCTTTGTAAGCCCAGAATAAACTACCGTATTTCTTTTATAATGTATGTTTTTTGTTTATGAAACAAAACAGAGATGCTCGGAGAACATTTTTATTCAAAATTATTTACTCAACACTCTAGTACAAAGTAATCTTTGGACGATTTGAACTTTTTCCTTGCGACAAAAAAACTAGCCACTTTCATCTACAAAAATTAAAGGAGGAGGGTCAATGAGGCCGGGTTTTGAGCCATATGCTGATGGGTCCGAAGGTGTTTATTTCATTTACCTAACTAGGTCTCATAACCCCTTAGGAGAATTTTTCCTGTAAGTGATTTGGTTTCAAGAAATAGGCATTTTTAAGTTCGCATTTTACACACGGTGGTCGGGAAGCAAAAAAAAGTCTGCTTGAAACACCAAAGAAAAGTGAATGTTAAACGCTCTTTCGGGTACCTAGGAGTGCTCAGAAATCATTCAGACAAAATCTGAACAGATCCTTTTCGCGAGGAAATCGATTTTGTGGTCAGTCAAAAGTACCAATAATCGGTTTTTTGATAATATCTCCTGAGGGATGTATTTTATCACAAAAGACGCATACTGTCTTGCCCAGCCTATCTTTGTGCTGAGTTGATGTATTCGTTTTTTGGTATTATGATCAACCGTTGATTTTCTTTTACGGTTTGCATCTATACAAGTTCCCGCTGCACTATATACACCATAACTGATAGTTCAGAGGTCAAATTCTTCGGAAAAATCTTCACGAAGCTCATCATCCAGTTCACTCAGATCTTTGGGCTTGAGCGAAACCTGAATGTTGATGTTTCTCTGAGTCCTCAAGCATCGTTCTTCGTCTATTGGATGCCTGTTCGCGGTTGTTCTCAGTGTCGCCACTCTTTCTCTGTTGCCGGCTTGTTCTGGCTGCGGTAGAGTAGGAGTTCCGCTTACATAGCCCCTTTTTCGGAGTTTTTCGGCATGGTTTCGTAGTCGCTGACGCGAAAAGTGCGAGATCTCTGGGTGTTTCTCACACCACAGAACCTGCAGTCGTGCCATATAACCTTCTCGCTCGGGGGCCATACTGCTATCGTAGCACTCGAGCAGGTTGTCATTGAGTCGATCCGTCCACCCAAAAGTATTGAGATTCCGCTGGTTCATCGGACTGACTCCGGCTTGATTGGCTCCCCCAACTCTTGGGTAGTCGGCATGGTTGTCCGACCCATTGTCGGGAGCCGTGCGCGTTCGATTGTTTTGAACCGCAGTTACTGCAACTATGTTTAGTGTTTTCATTGTTGTTCCCACGAGCAGCTAGGGGAAGGGTTCGTCCATCCTCGTAGAGCCCTGCGTGCAAGGATAAGGCTGATACTCTGAGAGGTCGCCCGGTATCTCAGGTCACCGTTTGAGATACCTCACCCAGGTGTTATTCAGGTTCCGGCACGGTTCTAACGCCTTGGCTTAGGGTTTATTCCTTCGGGACCATTCCTGGTCAATTGTCCGCGACGGCATATTCAATTTTGTAACCATATTCAGCAGAAACCCTTGGTACAGGGACCCTCTATCCGCAACCTGAGGACGCGTTC